>JAFVLL020023009.1:17364-28887 GCA_021397915.2 Tor tambroides | reverse complement strand
TTTTTTTCTATTTGCAGTGCGTTTCTTTATTTGGTTGTGTTGTGAGCATGTGCAGCATGTGTGTTGTCAAATTGATGAAGCTGTTTTCTTAATTGTCATGTGTTTTTTTTCTATTTGCAAGTGTGTTTCTTTATTTGGTTGTGTTGTGAGTATTTGAAGTGCATTTCTTTATTTGGTTGTGTTGTGAGCATGTGCAGCGCGTGTGTTTTCAAATTGATTAAGTTTTCTTAATTTGCAGGTGTTTTTTTCTATTTGCAGTGCGTTTCTTTGTTTGTGTTGTGAGTATTTGCAGCGCATGTGTTGTCAAATTGATGAAGTTGTTTTCTTAATTTTCAGATGTTTTTTTCTGTTTGCAGTGCGTTTCTTTATTTGTTTGTGTTGTGAGCATGTGCAGCGCGTGTGTTGTCAAATTGATGAAGTTGTTTTCTTAATTGTCAGGTGTTTTTTTCTATTTGCAAGTGTGTTTCTTTATTTGGTTGCGTTGTGAGTATTTGAAGTGCATTTCTTTATTTGGTTGTGTTGAGAGCATTTGCAGCGCATATGTTGTCAAATTGATGAAGTTGTTTTCTTAATTTTCGGTGTTTTTTTCTATTTGCAGTGTGTTTCTTTATTTGGTTGTGTTGAGAGCATTTGCAGCGCTTGTGCTGTCAAATTGATGAAGTTGTTTTCTTAATTGTCAGGTGTTTTTTTTCTATTTGCAGTGCGTTTCTTTGTGTGTGTTGTGAGTATTTGCAGCGTGTGCGTTGTCAAATTGAAGTTGTTTTCTTAATTTGCAGATGTTTGTTTTTTTCTATTTGCAGTGCGTTTCTTTATTTGTTTGTGTTGTGAGCATTTGCAGCGCATGTGTTGTCAAATTGATGAAGTTGTTTTCTTAATTTTTGGTGTTTTTTTTCTATTTGCAGTGTGTTTCTTTATTTGGTTGTGTTGAGAGCATTTGCAGCGCTTGTGTTGTCAAATTGATGAAGTTGTTTTCTTAATTGTCAGGTGTTTTTTTCTATTTGCAGTGCGTTTCTTTGTGTGTGTTGTGAGTATTTGCAGCGTGTGTGTTGTCAAATTGAAGTTTTCTTAATTTGCAGATGTTTGTTTTTTTCTATTTGCAGTACGTTTTTTTATTTGTTTGTGTTGTGAGCATGTGCAGCGCGTGTGTTGTCAAATTGATGAAGTTGTTTTCTTAATTGTCAGGTGTTTTTTTCTATTTGCAGTGTGTTTCTTTATTTGGTTGTGTTGAGAGCATTTGCAGCGCATATGTTGTCAAATTGATGAAGTTGTTGTTTTTTTTTCTATTTGCAGTGCGTTTCTTTGTGTGTGTTGTGAGTATTTGCAGCGTGTGTGTTGTCAAATTGAAGTTGTTTTCTTAATTTGCAGGTGTTTGTTTTTTTCTATTTGCAGTGCGTTTCTTTATTTGTTTGTGTTGTGAGCATGTGCAGCGCGTGTGTTGTCAAATTGATAAAGTTGTTTTCTTAATTGTCAGGTGTTTTTTTTCTATTTGCAAGTGTGTTTCTTTATTTGGTTGTGTTGTGAGTATTTGCAGCGCATGTGTTGTCAAATTGATGAAGTTGTTTTCTTAATTGTCAGGTGTTTTTTTTTTCTATTTGCAAGTGTGTTTCTTTATTTGGTTGTGTTGTGAGTATTTGCAGCGCATGTGTTGTCAAATTGATGAAGTTGTTTTGCAGGTGGATTTTTTTCTATTTCCAGTGCGTTTCTTTGTTTGTTGTGAGTATTTGCAGCGCGTGTGTTGTCAAATTGATGAAGTTGTTTTCTTAATTTACAGGTGTTTTTTTTTATATATTTTCAGTGTGTTTCTTTATTTGGTTGTGTTGTGAGCATTTGCAATTGCAATTAAAGTATTCGTAGGAAACTGTTCAAACATAAAACCTTATGGCTGATGTGTCATGTTTTCATAATACCTTTTGATAACACACTGGACAGTGGATACTATTACAAACATTATGAATTTTATGTCATGTAGTATCCTAATGAAAACATGATCCCAAGTTTTGATAGAAAGCATTGCTACAGGTTTGATTAGTTCAGAGATTTATTGAAGAGTTTTGAAAATTTAACGTGAAAAAGTGAATAAAAAAACTCTAAATGTAAATGAATTCAAATTAAGGTTGATCACTCAAAAGTTTTGCAAACAAATATAGCCATGGAGTTTGAGTTGAATTCAGTGCATTTGTGTTCTTGTCCTTTTATTTCAAAACGATTTGTAACTTTTCTCACTGTGTCCATATAGTACATTTTAGCACATTTCCAAATGTTCAAAAATGTACAGGTAAATGTCACATATGAGTACCTGCAAATACGAATTAGATCACACTGGAGCAGTAGTAGCCCTTTGCATACCTTCAAGCACTTATTACAGAAATGATATACTTTAAAAGAATATGCTCAAGTGACAAACTAAATGTTTTCACACAATTAACTGCATTTTATTTAAAGTTAAATAAAAATGTCTTACAATTTAAATACCAGTCAAAATACAGTCAAAATCTTTTACTAAATGAAATGCATTTTTTACATTGAGTGAATTAATGCTTTAAACAACAATAGGATCATCTCAGTATATAGTCAGTACAGTCTGCCAGGACCAGGAGTCCAGACATCCCACTCTTCTCGTGGAGACCTTCTCCTACATTCTGAAAAAAGTTGTTGACATCTTTTTTGCGTCTGGGGCTTTTGATGGAAGAGCAATACAAGTTGTTTCTTTCAAGAAGGGCTTCTCTTCCTGGGATTGTGTCATAAGCTTGTTCTCGGCAGCGTGTGAAGGCTGCCCCCCAAGCCAAGAACGGGACCTGATCCTCACCAGCACTCATAAATGTTTGACTGATATTCACAATGTTTCTGGCCCATGACCACAGAGTAATGGCTTATTGTTACAGCTTCACGTAAGAAAAAGAGAGAAAAAAAAGTATTTCTAATAACACTAGAGCCCATGTGAGAGTTGTCCAAAATGTTGAGTATGTGAGGATGATCCTGTGATTCTGCCTCAGGTGTCAGAGGATTTTTCCTTTAATAAAAACAGCAGAAAACTGAAGTGCTGTTGAAATTTGAATGCAAACACCTCTGAGGAAAAATCTCAACTTTGTGTTTAATATGCATGGTGCATCCTTTACAAGAAAAGTATCGTGTCAGACATGAACCATGGTAGTACCATGGTTCTGTAAAGTACCTAGTGTAAAACTATGGTAATCATTCAGTATTCTTGGATGAAAGTATTTCATAAATGTAAATCTTGTTCATGAGCTGATAGTATCACTGACTGTACCATATACATTTTAGTACTTTTTAGGTAGTTTTGTTGTTGTTGTTGTTAAACTTCAAGGCATATAACACAATAATTGCCTGTACCAAAAATAACCAACACACTCTTATGATAACACCAAATAATATAAAATGGCAAAATGACACAGTAATATATGTGGTAACACTTTAGTATAGGGACCAATTCTCAGTAATAAATTACTTATTAGCATGCCTATTGACATATTGGCTGTTCATTAGTATTTATAAAGCAACTACCTTACTAACTATTAATAAGCAGCAAATTAAGAGTTTATTGAGGTTTAATGATATAAAATAATGAGTGATCACATGGCTTTTAGTATTACAATCTTGATTATCTTAAAGGGTTGAGCTACATGGTTATGTTATACATTACATGCATTTTTATATGACCCACACTACACTAATTTCATTTTGTGTGTGTGTGTGTGTGTGTGTGTGTGTGTGATTTTAAATTAGGTAGTACAATAACTCATGAGACAGAGTTGTAATCAATATATTGTAGTGACCATTATGACTGTACTAGAGTCATAGATTTTAATAATAATAATAGATTTTATTTATTTTAATTTTTTTCTTAAATTAGAAACTTTTCTTAAATTTCAGAAAATTAAGATTTGTGTGTGTGTGTGTGGGGGGGTACAGGTTTATATATCCTGGTGGGGACTTAAACCTGAATACATGACTCGTGTCATGGTGGGGACCTAAATTGAGGTCCTCATGGGTACAAAAGCTTATAAATCATACAGAATGAGTGTTTTTTTTTTTGTTTTGTTTTTTTTGAGAAAGTAAAAATGCAGAAAGTTTTCTGTAAGGGGTAGTTTTAGGTGTAGGGTTGGTGTAGGGTGATAGAAAATACAGTTTGTACAGTATAAAAACCATTACGCCTATGGAGAAACCTGTGTGTGTGTGTGTGTGTGTGTGTGCTTGCGTGCGTGCGTGTGTGTGTGTGTGTGTGTGTGTGAAAATTATTTGCCCTTATATCAATTTTTACACGAATAATGACAATCCAATAGCTGTGGCTTGATTTTTATTTATTTATTTATTTAACAGCATATGTACTCATTTACAAAAGTAATAATAATAAAAATATGTTGTTCAAAAATGAATGCAATTTTGAAGATAAAAATAGTCATGTGAAAAGATTTTTTTAGTAATGTGTTGTTTTTAAGCATGATTTGTAAAATTATTCAAAAGTTTTGAAAAAAGTAATTTAATTGTGTTTGTATTTAAAAGGGTCTCTTATCCTAAATAATTAATTTAATTTAATTTAAGTTATATAAATTTGTTACATTATAAGCGCTTTTCTCAGCACTCAAAACCTGCATAGTTTTGGAAGGGAAAATCTCTTCATCCACTAGCAGTGTGCCTCATCCACCTTGCTTTGAAATATTAAAAACTGTCTCAATATTGTCAAAACACGGCGTCGTTTCACTGGCTCATCCAATGAGTAGACCATCATTTTTCCTGCCACTGTCATTATTTATGCATTCTGGCTTGTGACATTAGCATGCAAGAAATTAGACACTTCACCTTTAAACAGAGTGTTGTTCTCTGTACTAAATCCTTTATTTATAAAGTCACCTTGTTGTAGCCTATATGCTATGCTTGGTTTATCATTCTCAAAGTAATAAAATAGCTTATGAAGTCTCTTATAATCACATTGGCCAAAACTGATTGGGGCATGAGTACACAATGCAGGCAGCACAGACGAAGACATTCAATTATTTTTAGAGACGGTCTAAATTTGATTGCATTGGCTTTTTATTCCACACACTACACGAAATAGCAGTAACCCTCAGAAGTAATTTTGCTGGAACTAACGAGCAGAGAGAGGGAGGGTGCTCCTCACTTCAGCTAAAACAGCTTTGATGAACGACCGCTGTCCCACGGCGCACGTTGTCATTAGCCTGACACCAGATAGAAGTTAAGTCTTAAGAAAATGGAAAATTGATTTACCTCTATTTTACTTTGGAGCAAATGGTTAACTCCCTGAAATTCAGACCTACTGCATAAACATTGCAACAGCCACTTCCTATTTTTTTTTTTTTTTTTTCTTTTTATCTCTCAACAGGAATGACAATCTCAGCAGCTGCTGTCTAGGTAACAAGTCGGCATTCAATTACTATGAAATGCAACACGAACATCCAGTGACCAGTTAAAGAATTGGAAAATAAGTTGAATCTCTACAGCCAAATAAATAATTTAGTAAAGTTTTGTGTCTTTTATAAGCATAATGGGCTTGGCTTTAAAAAATGGGTTCTGTAAAGCAGAGTGTATGAATGTTGAAATAGGGCTGATTGATTCCTGAAGACAGAGAGAGATGCTGTATGTAGGTCTTTTACCTGCAGAAATTGCATGAGCACAAGCAGACTATAATAATGGTAATCTTCTCCTCTTTGAGAGACACTTTTCCAGTAGTAATAAATAGAGGAGATTGAGTCTATTCCTCACATTTTGACTATTTCTCAGGTTGAGTTTATTTTTAAAAGTCAATACCTGAGTAGGCAAACATGTCAAATACAGTCGACAAGAAAGCTATTGAATATGGCCACACTTATTGCTAAGGAAAAACACACTGAGTCCTACAGCAGGGTATACTGTCACAAGAATATATCTTGTATTGATATATAAAATACAATAAAGTATATATTTGTATAATATTAGATGTGTAAAATGATCTACTTCATGGATCTTCAGACCACAAACATATATTTATACCACAAAAAAATATCTAGTTTTCAAATATGAAATACTTTCTAAAGTTGAAAAAAAACAACAACAAAAAAAGCAGCTTTTGAACAGCTTTCATATCTGTTTTAAATGTATTATCATCATTTTAAAGGCTTTTCAGTATATAATATAATATAATATAATATAATATAATATAAAACTTTGAAATACTTCTTGGCTCTTCAGTAATAGCATATTCTATTCTATTCTATTCTAGTCTAGTCTAGTCTAGTCTAGTCTTATGCAAGCCACAAAAAAAGAAACTATCAAAAGTTGTATTATTATTATTATTTATTTATTTATTTATTTATTTTATTTTTTTTATTTTTTTTTTACATATCTGATCACTATAGATCTTTTTAGTAATATTATATTAGGTAAGAATTCACCAAAAAATTAATTAAATAAATAAATAAATAATCATAATTAGCAAAGGTTTTGAACCGGGTGTTTGAAATCTCCATACAAAACTGCTGCTAGATAAAATGTTAGTCCTTACAATATGTATATTATTGTAGCTCAAACAGTAGAGCATTATGCATCGCACAAGAGATTGCATGAACTTATAAAATGTAAACTTTAAATGCAATGTACATTAAGTTGTTTTGAATGCATGCATTTGTCAAATGTATTAATTCAATGCCAAGCACCTGAAAAGGGTTCAGGCAACAGGTGTGGGATTAACAAACAATACAACAGTTCCATCTAGTGTTTGAGTTCAAGACCACAAAGCCAGGAAAAAATTAGCTCATTTTCAGTGGATAAATGTTGCTATATTTTTTATTTATATATGCATGCAAGTGCTATCTCTTTAATGATCCAAGGTCAGAAAAGATAACAGATTTCTGCTGGCAAAATAGGTCAGGTCTGTATCAAGATATGTTTTAACTAATTGAAAGGTTTAGATAACCAGAGGCAGACATGGGGGGAATCACGCAATGTTCAAGGTCTTGTATAAATAAAATGAATGTTTAAATAGGAATTAGTGTAGTTAGTTTTTCTTAAGGTCAGATGTTAATTGTTGAATGAAGGGTACTTTTTCTCATCAGCTGAGGGGGGAAAATACATAATTCATCTTTCAGTGATGTCCCATACCATTTTCACCAAGAAAAAACAAATACAATGTTATTGGAGTTTAATTTTAACATATTCAACCATTGCAATTTTATTTACTGCAGTGGTAACTTCAACTTTTGGTAACTTTGTTATACAAAGAATTATGAGGGTTTTTTTTTTTCATTCTTGTAATTCCAATTTTAAATTCTGAAAATATGTCTTATCAAAAATTATTTAAAAAAAAAAAATCTAATTATTCATGTCTTATTGTCATATCTTGCTAAGTTACTTCTAAATAATGATAAATTGCATTGCATATTCAATAAATAAAGTATAGTAATTATGATAACTAAAGGATCAATTACAATACCAAACATAGCTTGTGTTTAATAAATAGTAACAGTGACAACAATAGTGTACAAAAGTGCAATAAGGCAGTCAGAAGGCAATATTAGCTCTTGGAATAAATTACATTTTTCATTTCTTTGTTGATTTCACACCATGCCAACAGTCATTGGCACACATTCAGGCACTCTTCAATCCATATCAGTGTTACATTTGCAGTGCTTTGTTTCTGGCACTGTGGGCCTTTCAGCTTGAAGCCCAGGGCAGTCAGCAGCCTGTGAGAATTGGCCGTTAGCCATTTTGAAGGGTAAGAAGTCAACTGAGGTGATATTTAATATTTTCAGACCTTTGCTCGTATGAAAACCCCCCAAACTGTGCCTTGTAAATATTGAGTGTAATCATTTCTTAAATACATTACAAGCTGAATTTCAGTAATATTTTCCTCTATGGTCTTCCCTAAAATCCAGCAGCAAGCAAAATGCAGCAGTTGTAACTAAGAACAGAAGCAGAGAACACTCAGCGTTCTACATGAGAGATGTTCTAAATACCCCCGTGGTCTCCTGACATCAGGATTGGGACTGACAGACTTTAATTAGACCTGAGGCCTGTCAGCATGAATTTAAATGAAATCCCAATACATGTCTTTTAGCTGTTTATATTTATTTTATATGCTCTGATTTTAGTTTTGCTTTTAATCATGTACAAAGACTAACTCATGGGATGTTGTGTTCCCACCTGCCCTTAAGTGACTTAACCAAAACTTTTTTGTCAACCAGACAACCTTCAAACCAAGCAGAAACCAGCATGGAAATTTATGTTGATCTAAGGTAGGATCTTTTCAACAGGATGTCCTTCAACAAAAACAATAGCTTTTGAGGGGACAACTTAAAATGAAGCATTATTTTATTATAACTTATTTTTAAATCATCTTGCATCTTATTTATTTATGTATTTATTATTATTGTCATGCCGTTCCAAACCTGAATGAGTTTTTTTTTTCTTATGTTGAGCAGAAAATAAGATATTTTGAAGAATTTTGAACAACCAAACTGTTATTGTTGGTCCCCATTGACTTCCATAGTAGGGAAAGAAATACTGTGGAAGTCAGTGGGGACCATCAGCTGTTTGCTTACCAGCATTCTTCAAAATATCTTCTTTCATGTTCAACATAAGAAAGAAACTCATACAGGTTTGGAACAACATGAGGGTGAGTACACACAGAAAAATAAGGGATCAATAAGGACATCTTTTTTTTTTTTTTTTTTAACCCCTAATATGTACATATTAGTACCTTGGAATAGTAATATGTACTCTTAAAGTACTAATATGTACCTGTTGGGGGTAAACAAGATACAAAGATGTCCTTTTAGGCATACTGCTCCAGTGACAAGCTGTCGTACCCCAAAAGGTACAATTTTGATCCCTTATTTGATGACACAATTTTCATTTTTGGGTGAACTATCCCTTTAAGTGTGAACTGAATATAATGTTATTTAAATGAAAATGTATTATAGTTTACATTTAAATGCAATTATTTAAGCACTTAAGAGTGTTCTTTTTTTTTTTGGCCCACTCAAGTACATCTTTATGTGCAATTTCATAATTGCATAGTTACTGGATACAGCTAAATGTACAAGCGTTAATTGAAAACTAAAATATAAGCTACTGTAATGTCACATCTATTAAAATATTCATGTCATGTATTTAAAATATATATGTAATTACACATTTACAATGGTAATGTTGCGATAAAGCTTACATTTACATTCCACTTAAAAAAGCCTGTATTAATTTAAATGTATCAAAAAACACACTACAGTTAACATTATAATCAAGAACTTTACATGTGATTTAGTATGTTAGTCAACACATCAAAAAATGTACTTCTTTAAAGCAAAAGATTTTTAAAACACATTGTTTTAAAATGTTCTTTAAAGTAATTTTTTAATTTGACATGATTACACTGATCTGTAATAGAGATTATATAGATAAGTGCATGATTACAGAGTGCACTTTTTTAAAATCAGCCTATATATGATAAGTCTCTTTAGAAACTTAAAATTCTTAATATTTTATGTACTTAACATTACATTATCAGCAAGCAGTTTTATTTTATTTTATTTTATTTTATTTTATAGTATGAGTATAAGATTTGAAGTAGGCCACACTACAAGTATTTTGTCGGTGAGCGTCTTGATGACGTTAGTTGGCGTAATTTAAAGAGGGGGTGGGGGCTTTTGTTTTGACGGCGATGTGGCCCGGAAGTGCTTTATTCACACTGCCAACATTGCACTCGGCTAGTTGGCGTTCAGTGTTGGTCGATACTGCGGAATAGGTAACAAACTAGATGGGTTTACTGCGACAAAACAGTGTCGCTAGTTAAGGAATCACAATGCCATTAAGCGCAGCCTGAGATCAGAGAGTTAGACTATGAAAACAATTCACAAATCTGTTGATTTATGTGCTTAATCGCAGACCGATTGTTATGATTTTAGCATTTGCTAAGCGTGACGCGATTCTGTGATTAAAGTTGAGCAACAGCGTTCAGATAATCGACCAGGTCAATGTACCAAGAGCTCCAAACCGACTTTACAGCAGATCAGCAATGGATGCTCGTGTTTAATCGTCTGATCTGTACGGATACATGCATAAAACTGACTAGCTAAACAGCTAATACACCGATCCAAGTACGTTACGAAGGACCTGCTGGCACCAGACATCGGTCGATTGTACAGGATTTGCTGTTAAACTCTAAAGTGATTCTCAAACTGAGACAGTGTTGAGTGTCTTTCGCTGAAATGGATGACTTCAGCTCCATCAGTCTGCTGTCTCTGGCTATGCTAGTCGGCTGCTATGTGGCTGGAACAATTCCCCTGGCTGTCAACTTCTCTGAGGTGAGCCTTAACTCGAGTTGAACAATAGTTTATGGGGTGCTCAGTCCTTGAGAGTTTCTCAGTGTACCTTCCTGCAGAGGTTAATTCTCTCCAGAAAGCTAACTATGTGTTTGAGAAGATAGTCGTCCATCATGAGCAGTGCTGAGGACTGAGATATACCAGGAGTTTGATCTCCAAAAGTTTGAGCACCCTTGAAGCTACTCAATAGTCTTAAAAGTTTTAATGTTGAATGTGATACCAACCTTAAGTTTATACTGTAGACACACGCTGTTTAACTTGCCACCTACGCTGTGTTTGTTTAAACTTTTGACACGGAACTGATTTTAAAATTCGGTTTAGATTGATTTTCTGGACTAACGAGCTGTATAGTTTATTAGCCATCAAAACATGTTTGTAGTGACTAATGCAGAAAAGTGGGAGGCGTTTAAAACTCTGAAGTGAATTTCTTCAGTTTTGAATCAGCAGTTGAATGTACTCATACACTGAAATTTTGAATTTTATGTATGTATTTTACACAATCATTTACTAATATTTTACTAGGTACACTACCGTTCAAATACCGTTTCTTACGCTCAACAGGGCTACCTTTATTTGTTCCAAAAATACAGTAAAATAGCAATATTGTGAAATATTATTACAATTTTAAAATAACTGATTTAATGTACTCTAATTGTCATTATTCCTGTATTGACAACTGAATTTTCAGCAGCCATTACTTCATGCAGGTCTATTGAGGAATATATTTTAAACCTATTTTTATGATATTCATCATATGCACATGAATTTGACCTGATATCATCCCCAACCTAAATACATAATTTTCTGACCTAAATGCAAGTTTTTGTGACTACTCTTCTGTCTTCAGGAGAAGCTGAAGTTGGTGACAGTGTTGGGAGCTGGGCTGTTGTGTGGCACTGCGCTGGCTGTCATTATTCCAGAGGGAGTTCATGCACTGTATGAGGAAATGCTGGAAGGTGAGATTCGAGTTTGTGCTTCAGTTGATGCATTGATGCCTTTTCTATTCAATGCACAAAGTATTTAATAGTTTTGGGCAAAGTCCTTCATTCCTAAATCCTTATCTGTTATGTAGATGTTTATCTTTAGGAATGCTTTCGTGTGTGGTAGGCATTCTGCTGTAACCTGTAAAACTATATATATATATATATATATATATATATATATATATACACACAGGTGTAGCGTATGGACG
>JAFVLL020023009.1:0-17264 GCA_021397915.2 Tor tambroides | reverse complement strand
TCCTTCAGCCTTAGACTTATTCATTTCACTTTTGGTGTGAAAGGGCATTTACCTATGCCAAAAATATAACTCTTTTTTTTTTTTTTTATATCAAAAACATACAAGCAAACCCAGCCCAGATGAGAAAAAGTAACGCAAAAGTATCATAATGCATTACTTTCCATAATAAGTAACCAAGTAATGCAACTGGTTCCTTTTTTAAAGGAGTAATTCAATATTGTAATGCATTACTTTTAAAAGTAACTTTCCCCAACACTGGTAATCACTAAGGAGCCTCTCACACCAAAGCTACTGTATTTACCATATGGAAACATGACTGAAACATTATAACACCACTGTATGTGTTTTGTAAAGGTGCACTAAGGACATTTTGAGCATTTTATGAAATCAAATGCTCTTTATCAGTGTTCACACTGCGAACCGATAACCAGTGAAGCACAAGTGAATGTCTCAGGGTCATTGAACTATTACGTCAGAAAGCAGAGAAATAACGTAAGGTTTTTGATAAAGGTATAAGCTCGGGAGCTACTGACGATTATATGTATGTGTTTAAATGATATTTAACGGCAATATTAGTCACAAAATGTACGTGCAAACTGAAGCAAACAGACATCGCCTCGCGTGCAGATGCAGAGTCTTCTGGAAGTTGTAGTTTTCTGAAACCCACGTGGAGCGCTGGCAGCCACCTTCTGAACTACAACTCCCAGCAACCCGCGAAAAAAGCGGCACTTCAACATGTTAAACACGTTCAGATAATTTAAAAAAAAAAATGACTCACCATGTCTCCTGGTTGCTGAACTTTTTGGTCACCACTTTTCCTAGCTCCAGTCCGAGACGGTCCGCGATCTTCTGAGACAGGTCCTGGTGCGAGCTGCCGCTGAAGATCTTGATATTAGGCATGTTTCTGTTAGGTCCGCGAAGATCAGAGAGAGTGCGCGAGGAGATGGGATGTTTGCGCGTGAGCCGCAGATGAAGAATGGCGAACCGTTCAGATATCTGCTGTCCGCTGTCGATATTACCGGTAAAAGTGTGAGTCGCCACTACCTTTCCGCCATAGTTGATTCTGACCGTTACACGCGTGACGTCACACACCCGCCTCTGCTGCAGATGTCGCTTTTTCCTCTAGAAGGGATACGTCTCCGACCGGAAACTAACAATGAAATTTAATTTTCTACCTATTAGATTGTGTTTTATTAACGTCTACACCTACCCCATCCCTAAACTTACCCCTTACGATAATGAAAAAATAATAATTATTGTTGTACAGTGTGACAAAATTACACCGTATTGATGTGCGCATGCCCAGTAGCTGCATCTGTATCCCTTCTAGCCTTCTTCTGGTGCGGTTTAATGGCGGTTAACAAACCAACTCAGGTGTGTTACCGCCACTACCTGGACTGGAGTGTGAAGCATCTATTTATCTATCCATCCATCCATCCATCCATATAGATCTATCTATCTATCTATCTATCTATCTATCTATCTATCTATCTATCTATCTATCTGTCTAAATTTTAAAACTGTTTTAAACTTCAAGCTTGTACAATTAAATTTTCAGGCTAGGGTTTCTTCCGCCAACATGAAAGTTTGTCATGACAATTTTTTTGTATTATTATTATTATTATTTTATCTAGTTTAAATGCAATTTTCCAATCCTGTTACTCTGACCATAAAGCTTATATCCCTTTTTATAAACACATGGTTCAGTCTGTACACAATCATAAATTTTATTAACTTACACAAATTAGTCATTAATGTGATGAATCTATAGCTGAGAGCATTATATGCTTGTTCTTTGCTGGTCTAAAGACAGAGATGATAACCTCATTTTTACCTGAAGGAGAAAGTCTGCCTGCATCTATTTCATACTTTATTACAGTTTTTCTTAATTGCTTTGGCACATGTTTCGAAACAGTCTTAGTCTCTAAACTGTCACAACTATTTGCTGAAACATCAGAACCCTATTGCATGTCTGCAAAAGGTATAACTCGCCCAAAACATTTAATTCATGCTTCAAAACCTAGTTATTGTGTCAGTGACTTGGCCAGTGCCACCAAAATAAAAAGCCTTTTTGTCATCGTGTGAGCCACACTGGTCAAAATGTTTAGATGTTTTTTCACCATTGAAATATTTGTTATATGCGAATTTCATTTCATATTTGTTATATGCATTTTTTCTTTTTTTGTGGACAGACAGCTTTCTATAATATACAAGAATGTCTGTTTTGATACAGATTACAGCAGTAGGTAAAAGTGTATTGGGAAAAGTCAACACTGTAGTACACAAAAAGGAAATGAACATTATTTATACAGTACATTTATTTTTGTAGAAATGTGTAACATGTAAACTGAAATGTCACCATTGCTTATTTTTACATACACCAACACCACCACACATTCTTACATATCTTCCTCTTGCTCTTCCACAACAAGCAACTGTGAATGTTGTTCGCATGTGACACATTTTTTACAGATAAATGTACTGTACAAATATAAATGTATTTATACAGCACTGCTGCAGTTTAGGGTTGTGACGTTCGTCCTCGTTAAAAAATGGTAATGATTGTGCTGAGCAAACTCTATATATTTGCTGCCAAACTTGATTGATTGGCAAGATTGTGATCCCCAGTTCATTGCAATGGCAATTAGAGTTGCAAAGGGGCAGAAACTTTCCAGTGAATCTCTGGAAACTTTCCAAATGTTTCTGAAAATGTACATTTTTTCCAAAAGTGCCCAAAAAATTCATGAAATTTTCTGAAAAATTTTGGAAACTTTCAGGAAATTTTCCACCCCTTTGAAACCCTAATGGCAAGCCATTTGCCAAACTTAGCAGACATTACAACCATCCCATGTCTGATATTTATGGAACTTACATGCTTGTCTGATAGATTTTGATAACTGAATGGATCATTTTGCATGTGATGGTTCACACGATCAAAGAACGTTTAGAAGTTGTGAAGAGTTTGACAGTTTCACTGAGAATCAACTCATCAGGTTTGATCAACAAGCCATGTGCATTTAGCTATTGTGCAAATTTTAGACACTTGCACTTACTCATTTGCACACGTGCCAAAACACATGCAATTTGCTTAAATCATTAAGAAATTCAAATCTGATGTAAACAAGACACTAACCGTTCTGTCATCTAAACTTATTGTTTTGAGAAAACAAAAACTCATTTAAGAACTGAGCCAAAGCAATTGAGAAAAACTGTAAACAGAAAAAGTATAACATTCAAAGATAAATCAGCTATTCTTTCCCTATCGCTCAGAACAAGTAAACCAGCATTTCTCTTATCTACTCATCTTTCTATCCGCATACTTCACTGACATCTGCTTCCTCCCATACAGAACAACAGTCATTCCTCCAGTAGCTCTTAGCAGCTCAGATTATTGCTGTTTAATCTTCTTGTTTTTCTGGTTTCAAGAGACATTTGTCTTCTTCGTGAGTAAGAGATAAGAGATAAGTTTTTAATGTCACAGGATGATGTTGTGAAGCAGTAATTTTCCCTTGCTTTTGCTTTGGTATAACAACACTTGCTGGATGTTGTGCTTAATAAGAGTTCAGATGAAGTCCAGACTCTTCACCCCTGATTGAACCTGAATATCCACTGAACACACTCTTACAGCGCTTTTTGCCAGTCTGCCTTATTATTTCCATCCACCCGCATCGAACACAGTCTCACAATGACTTGGCTGAAGGAGTTTGTGGGAAAACAGACTTCATTGATTTTATCAAGCTCCTCTCTCAATTGCAGGCGATCAGTGTTTCAGTAACAGTGTAGTCCTAATGTACATATGCAATACGTGAATTACTCTAACATATGGAAATACTTGGAGGGAACCAAAGGTGAATTCGTCTAGGTTTTGAAGTCACAGCACTCTTTTGAAAACAACTGTAGACTTGGCTTTCCATTTTCTGTCTGTGTATTTGTTTTCACTGGCCATCATCAGTGTCAGTAACACTTGCTGACTGCAAATTCAAAAATCATTTCAATCCATCTTCAGCATAATTTTATTTGTCTCATTTTTACAGAAAATGATCTGATGGACACTGATCGCATTGGCAGAGGAATGGAGTGCATTGACAAACATGTCAACTCAGCATTTCTGATAAAACAGAAAATAAATCACATGCCCTTGTAACTTGCTTTCATTCAGTGGAGCAAAAGAGTCCTTTCAAGCTTAGATTCAAGCTTCAATAGCTTTTACCAAGAGCCTTTTCCAGTACAGAGACTGAACAAAGACTGGAAAAATGCTGACTCTGAACTCTGAGGAGTGCAGTGAATTAAAGCTAGAGCGTCTCATTTCTGCAATTATAAATTTACAGTCACTTTTGATCCATTTAATGCATCCTTAATTTCTTAAAAACCTTTTAATTAGTATAGTACATTTACATAAAATACAATTAGAATGCAAAAGTAGAATACAAAATTTAAAAAAAAAAAAAATAATATTCAATAAAATATTCAATAAAATAGAAAATTCCTGAAGTCAAAAACATAGTAATGAACCTTGATTAACAAATAACAAAAATCACTATACTTCACTATAAAAAAATAATAATAATAAAAAATAAAAAAAAATCACTTTACTGTAAAGTGTGTTTTTTTTTTTTTTTTTTTTTTTTTTTTGTAATTTAGTTAGTATCCAAACAAAGAAATTTACTGGAATGAATCAAACTTTCTAGCACTTCATGAGACAGAGTATGTTTGGATACGATGCTGTGCACAAGTACATTGTGACATATTAATATGTAGCGTTTTGTTGTGCTAAACCACTACTACTTGTTACTATATGTTAGTAGTGACAAAACTATAGTTAGTCCCATTACTGATGATATAACTGACTCCAAAGCTGTGCCCACTCATGTTTTGGTTTAGGTGAGCACCACCATGGCCACGGGCAGGTAGAAGCAGAAGTTTCTGAACAGAAGATTGTTGAAGGAGTCGTGGGACAAAGCGTTGAACACGGCCACAGTCACGAGCAGCTCCACGCTTATATCGGCGTCTCTCTGGTGCTGGGCTTCGTCTTCATGCTGCTGGTGGATCAGATCGGCAGTTCTCACATCCACAGCAGTGATGGTCGGTGTGACACTGGCGTTTTTGTTTTTTTACGAATTAGAATGGTGTCTAAATCTGTTCTCTCCACATTTTTAGATCCAGAAGCAGCAAGGACTGCTAGCTCTAAGGTCACCACCACACTTGGATTGGTCGTTCATGCTGCAGGTAAAAAAATAGAAATACTGTGAATGAAACCTCTTTAGTTGCATTAGCCTAATATTTTCTAGTAGTAGCTTCAGATTGTATTTGTGTCTTATTTAGTATGTTAAATCTGACCAATAATCATATTTTATTCTCTCTGTGCTCCAGCTGATGGTGTTGCTCTTGGAGCGGCTGCGTCCACGTCTCAGACCAGCGTCCAGCTCATTGTATTTGTGGCTATCATGTTGCATAAGGTACAGTCAATCTTAAGTTAATTTACTTCTGCTTTACATTGTGTATTACGTTATTGTTCTGTGAATATAGTTGACTCTTGTGATAAATTGTTTGCGGTGTTCCTTATTTGTATCGATTTGTTTAGAAATACCTGCTGAGTGACAATGTAAATGCAGGCACGTCTCCAAATAAAGGCAATGGTTTCCAAATAAATTGTCCAAATATTTAATACATAGGCTCAGTGTATTTTAAATAAAATATCAGTTTACATATTTTGTGTAATTTGACACAAATATGAAAGAGACAGGTAGCCATACTTCAAAGCTTTTTTTTTTTTTTATGTACACTCTCACAACAGGTGCTTTGCATGTAATCTGAGACTGTGTCTGTAAAGCATTGCCCTTTTGTGTATTATTCTAGCAATAATTATAAAATTCAGTGCATTAAATATATACAGTGTATACTCTTAATATAGGCACCCTTGGCTAATTTTAGCAAAATGGACTGTGAAAAAATGTGTTTTTTTCTGAAGTAAAATTTTAATATAAATGTGTAATATTTTTATTTTCTATTATTTCTATACTGTTCTATTATTATATTTGAACTACAGGGCAGATTTTTGTGACTATTTTGAATGAAAGATCATAAACAAACTGATTTATGATTGATATCACTTGCCCTTACATCCTCCTCCTCTGTTTTCTCCATCTCTTCCATACCTTTTATTTTGCTTGACTTATGTTTTTTGTGAAATTTGTGGCTTGAAAATTTTAAATTAAATGTTTATGCTATTTAAATTTGATTAAGGCGTGCTATCTTGATATGTATTGTATTTCAGGCTCCTGCTGCGTTTGGACTCGTCTCTTTCCTCATGCATGCGGGTTTAGAAAGAAACCGTATCCGGAAACATCTATTAGTCTTTGCGTTGGCTGCCCCTGTTTTGGCCATGCTCACCTACGTAGGACTCAGTCAGGTATGTTCAAGTTAAAAAACAAAACGAAAACGGTAACACTTTACAATAATTTTCCATTTGTTAACATTAGTTAACATGGAAAAATACTTCTTAAGCGTTTATTAATCTTAGTTAATGTTGTTTCCAACATTTATTAAAGGGGTCATATGATGCTTTTTTAAAGATCATTATTTTGTGTATTTGGTGTAACAGAATATGTTGACATGTTTTATTGTTCAAAAAACACATTATTTTTCAAATATTGTACATTATTGTAGGTCTTCTATGCCCCGCCTCTCAAACGCTTCGTTTTCTACAAAGTCCCTCCTTCCGACAAGTGCAGTCTGCTCTGATTGGCCAACTGACCCAGTGCATCGTGATTGGCCGAACACCACGAGCCACGTCGGGAATGTAACACCCCTTTCCATAATCGCGAGATTCATCTTTCAAAATTATAGTAAAGAAAGACAGTAAATAATGTCCTTAGTTTTACCATCAGTTCAAGCCTGAGAGGGGAACAGAGTCGCGTGACAGACACAGTGATGAAGCTCGTATGTGTTTGCACACAAGCCGCGGTTGTGTGACCGTTTCTCCCTCTCTCACACATGCGAGCGCACACACACACAAACGACGCTGCTCTGTGACTCTCTCTCTCTCTCTCTCTCACACACACACATAAACTAATAACAAAACACACAGTCCTCCTGATTCAGAAGCAAAGTCAGAATTAGCCTACCTCCTCTCCTAGGTTCATGAAACGGTCGTCCATAAAATGCGTTGCTGTTCTGTTGTAAGTAATCTTAATGATTCCTAAATGCATCTACTTTTGGAAGGCCAAATAAAGTGCTTTTGCTTTCACCTAGAAACACACAGCGTCTCCCTGACATGGCTTCATCAACTCTACTGCAGTTACTGAAACCACGCCGCCTTTCTTTGCATGAACAGTTGGGCTGCATTATGCAAATATTTCCACATCGTGACATCAAGATGTGGGGGCGTGTTTGAACGAGCCGTTTTAGGGGGGCGTGGCAGAGTCTTAACTTTGATAAAGAATATCTCTTTTGTTTTGAGACTTTAGTCTTTGCAACTTCAGGGATCTTATCTATGCACAATCAGCTTGTAACACTCCAAAGAGAAAGGAAAACTTGAAATCGCATCATATGACCCCTTTAATGCATTATTAAAATTAAAAGTTGTATCTATTAATGTTATTTAATGGACCTGAGATAGCATGCACTAACAGTGAACAGCTGTCTTCTAATTAACGTACGTTAACAAAGATTCAATTAAAATAAATAAAAATTAAATACTGTGATAAATGTATTGCTCATTGTTAGTTAATGCATTATATAGGAAACTATTGGAAAATATCCCTTGTGATTTGCTTACTGCAACTGTCTGATTGGTGGAATGTTTATGAACAGCATCATGGGTAATGTAGTTTTTCACCATGAAATGTTGTCTAATATGGCATCAACAAAAGCATAAACCATCAATAAACAACCTTGGAGCTCAGGCCAGGTCTGTTTTTGAAGGTTTTTTTATCGTTAAAAATCAATTTCTCTATGGAGAAAATGAGTTTTGACTTCCGGAACCAAACTGATACACTCTATAATATCTTTATTTATTAATTTATTTAATCTATTCTTATTAAACAATTTGACTCTAAAACGACCCTGCCGATATTTATTTAAATGTGTGCTAAATTGACACATACTTTTTTAATTTTTTTTTTAATAGCTTTTTTTGTTTCCCCTGTAGGGATTGTAACATTTTTTTATAATTATACTAATTACCCCATAATGGGTTTAGTGTCCTTTTTATAACTTCACAGCAATAACTTCAGATGCTTCACCAGGGTTACATAACAAGCATAGAGACCCACGCTGTGTTTTTCAGATTTGTCCCGCAGGCTTCCCATCGCCATGGGAACAGCTGAGGTGGCAGCGTGAAGATTACTCACCTCTGGCTCTCCTGCTGTGAAACACCCCATAATAGTGCTTCTTTAGACGGCCTAGAAATCACTGAAATGCAGAATAGCAATGCAATCTTACCGCTGGGACGCCAACGAGCATCCCTATAACAATACTGAATATTTAATGTCCGCCACAAAAAAAACAAGTTTCTACCACTCCGACTGTGTCCTAGATTCACCCATCATCTAACACTTTTCCTCTTCTTCCATCCAGAGCAGTAAAGAGGCGCTATCCGACGTCAACGCCACTGGCGTGGCCATGCTGTTTTCTGCCGGCACCTTCCTGTACGTAGCCACAGTGCACGTCCTCCCGGAAGTGGGCGGCATGGGCGGCCACAGCCACTCGCCCGGAGGCAGCGCAGGGAAGGGACTGAGCAAAGTGGAGGTTGGAGCTCTGGTTCTAGGCTGTCTGATACCTCTGGTGCTATCCATCGGCCACCAGCACTAGTGTTCTTCACTTGAAGCAACATTGAAGAAGGTCTGAAAAGTGTAAACAGGACTTTGAACAGCATTGGCCACAGATGTGGTTTGAATCATGCCTCTGTCAGTTTATTCAAGTTGGCGGTTGGAGTGAACGCAGGAACATTGCAGTCGGGAACAAGATTTGAGAAGCGCCTATGGACTTCTGGAATGGGCTGCCCTGTCCCTCCATAAAGCCCTGTGGGCTGACAGCTTACGATGACCATACACAAATAAATGTGATCATGTGTCCACCTCTTAATTTTATGTTTTCTTCAGTGGTGCTGGTTTAAAACGATTCGGTTGTTGTTGGGTTGTCCTGTACGCTTTACATTTGGTATTCTATTGGTTTTTATATGAAATTTGTCCATGAAGCTTTTAAAAGATGAACCAACACAATTGTGCCCATTTACAATGATAATAAATGTTTAGATACTTTACAAACATTAAATTCATTGAGTTTATTGTCCCTCTTTTTCTACAGTATTGATTAGTTGTTTTAAACTTTGATCAAATATCACCTTGCCTAAGCTAGTCAGCTAAAACACTTTTCATTAAGAACATTTCCATGTTTTCCTTGTTTTTACTCCGTTGATATGTTTGTTTTTTTTAATATTAATGCTAACAGTTTTACTCTGTTAATTCTATTAACAAATATGCTTCTGAGTTAATATGGGAACATACACTGATGTACGGGGCTTTGTTTTCCCGCTCTCACAAACTTGGTTACTACTAAACTATAGTAATTTATTCAAAAATGTCATCATGTGTATGGTTATTGGACAAACATGACATCTTTTTTTGCCAGTAGAATTGTAAATCTTCAAAAGTACTTTTATTTTTGTGGTTAATTTCAAACAGTTGCATATGACTTTTTTTTTTTAATGACACTTGAAAAATGTGTTGTCCAAAGGCTTGCAGGTGGACATATTTCTGTTGAGTTCAGTGCATGTACAGCTTTATTATTTGACTTACCAACCATTTTTCAAACTTGACTGGTTGTTCAATCCTGAAAAAAGGATCTAATTGGTCATTCAGATGTTTTGTACTGTGATGCCTGTTCCGAGCAGAGCCTGTGTACTGTAAATATGTATTCTCTGTATAAAGGACAGACAAAAATACCCTATTTGACATCCTGTCTGAGACCCCGAGTAGTTTTTAGTCTCATTTTAGAATGGGAAAGAAAGATTGTTTTGGAACGAATGACTATTGATACTTCCGTTTTTATTTGGGTCTTATTCTTTGAGAATTTGAGGTCAGTTGGAAAGATATACGGTGGACTTCTGCGTTGGTCAACTGAAGCTTTTAGATCTGCGAAGGGTAAAGCTGCTGTGTTCATCACCAAGTTACTTAACGGTTGCCTCTGAAGCTTGAATAAGAAAATGTAAGGAGACTTTTGGGGCCAACTTGGACACCAGCAACATCCTATAGTCCTGGTTTACAAATGGTCTTGCTCTGAAAAAATGACCGTCATAGTCTATTTGAAAGCTGTGTTATTGCTTTTAGCTCTCTAGCGCCCTCATCGTACCGTAGTGCACAAGCACAGCATCAACTTCAAATTGTGGAAGAAACACTGATGAGAGATTTCATGCTGATTTGTGGATCATCATTATTTTATGACACCATTAAAAGGGAAAGCTAGATAAACTTAGCCTCATTCAAATACTACAACATGACCTCCTCCCAGAAACTTGGGACAGATATATAATGGAACTGAATGGTGATTGGAAAGATGACATTTTGTGCCATAATGACTTATTTTGACTGATTCTGCTCATACAGCTCAGAGCTGATGGGGTTTGGAGGGTGGTGGGATTTGGATAGAGATTTTACAATGTGGCGGGATATGAATGTTGAATTGCATTTTGGGCTGTTATGTGATCATTCCACAAGAGGAGTATGCCTTATTTTTCTCGCAGTTGTTTAACTTAAAATGGTTTCACAGTTCTTTGTTCATGATTTGAATAAACTTGTTTTCTTTTTTAATGGATGCAGATCTTACTATGTACCTTATTTTGCCTGTCTAATGACATTTGGAATTGCATTGAGAAATATTTTCACATGTGAATTAATGAAGCAAATAAATGGTAAATGAGTAATCATTTAAAGAAAAATATGAGTTATTGTCCAGTAATAAAGAACTAAACAGGCACATCTTTGGATATTGACAGCAATCTGGGATATTTATCTACTTTTTACCCTAATAAAGTTTTATCGAACATTAACATGCTTAATAACAAGATAACATTTGAAATGAAGATCATGTTTGAAAAGAGGGATGAAATGTGATGTCATTTCAAATTAAGCTGTAATTCTGTGAAAATGCCTCTGTTAATGTGATATAACAAAGTACAATATTCAGTTTCTACTTATAAACACTACAAAATATAATAATGGAATATAATACAACAAGGTTTAATATTCATTTTTCTGCATTTAAATCTTGAAATTATGTTCTTGTTATTTTCAGCATCTCTGGGTATAGCTTAAGTTAAACAAAGATCATTCCTTTAATACATCCTGCACTGTGTAAATAACCATGTGTAAAGTCACAGATGAAGTGTTATTAAATATAAATCCACTGGATATGGAAGCAGTGTTAAGTGTCTAGTGTACATAATCCCTGATCCATTAGCAAACTACACACTCATAAATGATACCATACCTTCAATGATTAGACAAATCACTGTAAATATGGCAGATTTACAAGTGTATAGATCCAAACTGTGTTTGGTGAAGTTGTGTGGACAGGAATACATCTGTAATCCGAACACTTATGCACACAACACCAAATGGCTCTTCAGCAGATTAATCTGTCTGTGAAATTGGACAGATTGCTCTTTTATGTAAGAACAACATCTAAAATCTCTTTCCCCCACCTTCCCCCAATATATTTGGTTAATATAGTCACTTTTGTCCCTGTGGACACATTTTTGGAATAAAATGTCTTATTTGTATTAAGTCTATTTCATAAAATATATATATATATATATATATATATATAAAATATTTTTAAAGCACTTTTAAAACAGCCTAGAGACTGGCCAAAATTGTAAGTAATAAGTACAATATGAAAAAATACAATATAAAAAATAATCAAAATAAACATGAGCAGAATACACAAATACCAAATTTAAAACAGAAACAAAAATCAACAATTAACACATGTTGAAGGCTAAGGAGAACAAATGAGTTTTAAGAAGAGATTTAAAAACTGGTAAAGAGGGGGGCATTCTAAGTTGTACTGGCAAGCTATTCCACAGCTGAGGACCCACCACCGAAAAAGCTTGAGCCCCTCTGCGTTTAACTTTGAACAAGGAATTTTCAATAAGTTAAGGTTACCAGATCTTAAACTTCTAGGAGGGTTCCAACAAGTTTTATCTGGGATAAACCCCTTGAGATGCATCATCTCGTTTTCAAGGGGGTCTTATTACACAAAAATGAAAAACATAACACAAAACAGACAACAACAACAATCACCACAATCAACATAATACCATACTACAATATTAACACAAAAAATATTAATAAATATATATATATATATATATATATATATATATATATATATATATATATATATATATATATATATATATATATAACATATATAATTATATATAGCCTATATAAAAAAAAAAAAATATATATATATATATATATATATATATATATATATATATATATATATCATCTAAAGCAATTACAAGAAATTTCAAAACAGGAAAACAATCCTTTTTTGAACATATAAAAAGAAGTCAAAGAACGCACATTTGAAGGTAAATTATTCCAATCTGCTGGAGCCTTGTACCTAAATGCCTTTTTCCCAAACACTTTCTTAACTAAAGGAGTAGAAAAATAATTTGCAGAATGTCTTAAATGACATGAAGAAGAGTACAATATCAAATTCTGACGTAAATAATTAGGATAGTTAAAATTAACACATTTGAAAATAAATTGCAACCAGTGAATATGCCTTCTGATATTGATATTGGTTATAGGGACACAGTAAGTAACACCAGAACTGGTCATACTGAACATAAAGAACTGTATGCTCGGCATATGCTAAGCTATAAGGAAGCTATCACTACGGCTAAATCTGAATTTTACATTAATTTATTTAGCGCAAGTGAAGGGAATATTAGAATACTTTTCTCTACTGTTAATAAGCTCTTGCAGTCTGCTGACTCTCTACCATCACACTTGTATTCTGCTACTGTATGTAATTCTTTTATGGATTATTTTAATACAAAAATTAGAAGTATTCATAAGCAAATACCTGCATATAATGTTGGCTGTGACTGTTTAGATCCCTTCTTTCCTAAACTTTCTTTCTGTCCATTTTCTCTACTTTTAGTCTATACCTGCTGCTTATGAGGTGACCTGCATCATTCAGATCTCTAAATCCACTACCTGTCAGCTGGATCATCTTCCAACACATTTAGTTAAAGCCTGGTTATCTTCTCTGTCCTGTCCTTACTGACATTGTTCATTTGTTACTGTCTTCAGGTTTTGTTCCTTTATCACTTAAAACTGCTATAATAACCCCTATACTTTAAAAACCAGGAGCAGATCCAACTAATTTTGACAATTTTCATCCTATTTCTAATCTACCATTTTTATTTCTAAAATACTAGAAAAATAGTTGCAACTCAGGTTTCAAATTATCTTTCCAAAAATAATTTGTTTGAAAAATTTCAATCTGGCTTCTGTCCACTTCATAGTACAGAAAACCCACTTGTTAAAATCATTAATGATTTGCTTATGGCAGCGGACTCTGGACAGCTGACTATACCTATTTTGCTCGATCTGAGTGCTGCCTTTGATACAATATCACATAACATCCTCTTAGACAGACTTGTCTTCCTGGGATTTACAGGAACCTGCCTGTCTTGGTTTAGATCATATTTTTCTGGTTGCACTCAGTTTGTACAACTTAAAAACTTCGGATCTGAGTTATCGCACATCACTGATGGTGTTCACCGAGGCTCAGTCCTGGGGCCTCTTCTATTCATTATTTATTTACTGCCACGGACAAATTTTTAGGACGTTTGAAATTTATTTCCATTGCTATGCCGACGACACACAGCTCTATATGTCTTCCATGCCTAATTTGGTATTTCCTCCTCCTTCTATGTTAAGCTGTTTAGCTGAAATACAAAATTGGTTTTCATCTAATTTCCTTAAACGTAATGGTGATAAAACTGAAATTCTTCTTGTAGGTACAAAGTCTAATCTGCTAAAATCTGGTCATTTTTCTGTGACTATTGATAAGTTCAGTTTTCCCATCCTCTCAGGTAAAGAGGGTGTTGTCCTCAATAGCAACTTATCGTTCGAAAACCATATTAATAATATTATTTGTTCGGCCAACTTTCATATACATAACATAAAGCATCTTCATCCATTTTTGACAACCAATAGCACTACTACTTTTGTACATGCTTTGTTTACATCACTTATTGGCTACTGCAACTCTATTTTATATGGTCTTCCTTCTAAAGCCTTACATAAACTACAGCTGGTCCAGAATTCAGCTGCACAAATTATTTCTGGAGCGCCTTTCATAGAGCACATTTCTCCCATTTTCTATCACTTACACTGGCTTCTGGTTAAATATCGAATTGAATTCAAAATCCTGCTTTTTACATATAAGGCCCTTAATAATTTAGCTCCATTATATCTCACTGATCTTCTTGAAGGGGTCAAATACTTATTTCATTAAAATGCAAATCAGTTTATAACTTTTTTGAACAGCGTTTTCTGGATTTTTTTTTTTTTTTTTTGTGTGTGTTGTTATTCTGTCTCTCACTGCTCAAATAAACCTACCATTAAAATTATAGACTGATCATTTCTTTGTCAGTAGGCAAATGCACAAAATCAGCAGGGGATCAAATAATTTTTCCCCACTGTAGACCGATAGATCCAACATCATAAGTGATGTCATCTGCAAAGTAATAGCTTTTCTCTTCAAAATATTGCATTGACGTACCTCAGATTAAAAAAAAAAAAACCACTCTTCCCCAAAGCCTCTTCCCTAACCCTCTTGCATCCATTCCTCCCTCCCTCTCTGACTCTGTTTCCACATCCAATACCAGCTGATGTCACTATTGGCAGATGCATCATTCCACGTCGCTGAATAACTGGAGGATATCATCACAAGCTCTGTCTGTTTGAATGCGTCTCTATAGGATTATTGGAGAGTGTACACGCTACTGTTTTAACTTTATTGACATTTTTTTACCACACCTCCTCCTCTCCTACTTCCTGTGAAAGAGACAGCTATGTTCTCCTCATCCAAACCCTCCCTACTCTCGCCCTGGACCTCCATGGATCAAGCTGACTCGGACGCTTTGGATATCAGCACCAAAGTGCAACTGCATGGGGTCCTGTGGAAGAGACCTTTCGGGAGGCCCTCGGCCAAGTGGTCCCGCAGGTAATGTTGGGCCTTAACTATGCACAGTCTGTAACAAAAAATAAAAGCATATGTATATGCTTTTATTTGTATTTTAGTTTGCTGTTTTTCATTATTTTGTAATTTCCCTGCAGAGATATACAATGCATTTCTTTGTTTTTGTTGTTCTGGTCAGTAATGAAGTGTTATGAAATATATAATGTTATATACTAGATATAGAGAGGCAAAAGAACAAGCTGCGGTATTATTAGTATTTTTGCTCAGTTTAAGCACATATTTTTTTGTGTGGTGTCTTGTTGTGTAATGCACTTTAAAAGCTTTATAGCTTAGCTGATATTGAGTAACCCGTCATTATAAACTGAACTGATGTGTTTTAAATGTGTCTTTAAAGCTGAGTAAGTCAGATCCATGAGGACATTCTGTGCCGCCGGTGAGTTTTTGTACATTAGGACTCATCAATTCCAGGACAGATCAATTCCAGGGAAATGAACGTGAAAATTGATGGTTATTTGGTCATTTATGAATGTGTGATGGAAGCAGTGAAAGGTTTTTTTATGTAGTGCTTATCTATGGTAATGGACAGAATGTGCAGTGTTAGCTGTGAGGTTATTAGTGAATTTCTTCTTGCTGTTTATGCTTTCACAACAGATTCTTCATCATCAAGGATAGTTTTCTTTTGTACTATGCTGAGAATGAGAAAAAAAGCTTTGAGACCAACAGATACTTCAACATTCACCCTAAGGTACACAGACATGTACATTTCTTAGAGTTGCACATTATTATTATTAACATTAACTGTGACTACACTGTAAAAAATTACTGTGCAATTTACACTAATAATGCCGTGAAAACTACAGAAATCCATTACAGTGTAATGAAATAGCAGTGAATATATATTTAATTATATAATCATATACTTAAGCGATATCATGCCAGCAAGATGTTCAACTGTTGTTGTACTGAATATTAGCACAGCTGTGTGATGACTGCTCACTTTTATGATATAACCAAGCAATTACATACTGAGTAATGTAAGCAAAATATGTCCAATTTGTTCAAGTGTACATGTTTACTGAGCATGAAATGTATTTTATCTTTTTATCAATGTAAGGGGGTGATTCCATTAGGTGGATGCATTGTCGAGCCAAGAGAAGATCAAGGCATGCCATTTGCCATGGTTATCAACCATGAAGACTTCACAGTAAAAGCATTTTCTTCTATTCTATTCTATTCTATTCTATTCTATTCTATTCTATTCTATTCTATTCTATTTTTTGGAAACCAATTCACCACAATCAATTGGGTTTCCAAAGCTGTATCAGAAAGGGGCATGATGAACAAATTCAATGAAATTAATCATACTTTTTTTTTTTTTAAGTAAAGAGGTGTTTAGTGCAAACTGATTCACTAGAATCGGTGATAGCTAACCCTGATCCTTATGTGAACTTGCCACTGAGTTTTTCTTAATAAATAAATAAATAAATAAATAAATAAAATATTAATGATTTTACTAATAATAGTTTATTAATAATATTAATATATATTATTAAAATATTATTAATATTAACAATATTTATATATTAATAATAAAATAAAATAAAATAAAATCTTAATGAATATCTTTCTGCTTATCCTGTATAGGGACACATTGTCCTGGCTGCTGAATCAGAGCCAGAGCAGAGCCAATGGGTGGAGATGCTACAAGAGTCCGGAAAAGTGTGAGTGAACTTCTAATAACATCTCTGTTAAAAAAAAAAAAGATGAAAGTAATTAAAACCTCTCTTGTAAATCAACAAGCATCGTTTAACCCTTGTATTGTGTTCGATTTCTGGGTACGATTTTGATGGAGCGGGTCAAATTGACCCTAATTGACTTCAATGCAATTCCCTAAATATCACATTATTAAAAACAAGAAGGAATCAGGTATGAACAGAATTTTTTTTTATATCAGTATTTGTCACACAGTGCAAACAATTCATATCTAAAAGTATGATTTTTTATAAATGTGTTTAACCAGATTTTTTAACCTC
>JAFVLL020023008.1:0-15145 GCA_021397915.2 Tor tambroides | reverse complement strand
AATCATAATTGTTACTAGTAAGAACTGAATTAGAGAGCTCTTTAATTCAGATCTTACTAGTAAGAATGCAATTGCAGAGCTCTCTAATTTAATTGTAGAGCTCTCTAATTGTAATTGTAACTAGTAAATATTGATTTAGAGAGCTCTCTAATTGGCATTGTTACTAGTAATAATTTAATTGTAGAGCTCTCTAATTGAATTGTTACTAGTAAAAATGCAATTACGACGAGTAACACTTAGTATATTTTAGGCTAAAACGGCTTGCCATATATGGAGCGTTCTATTGAGTTTCGCCTCTTGGGCTTCTATACTCTTTGGTTAAAGCTCACCATGTCCAAACATTTCAGAAGTTCCGCTCTCTCTGCTCTGTCTAGAGACAGTACATTACTGCCACCTGTCGGAATATGGCGAAAACACTATGAGCATTTAAAACCCCTCAACGCCAGAGGCGATCCATTCATATTAGTTTATAAAGAAAATAAATAACTAAAGGTAGAACTCAGATTGGTTCTGTTTTTCGATTGCTAGTACCTGAAATGTATATCAAAAGCAAACAAAACTAAATATAAACCAATATAGGCTACTTCCTATAACAATATTGGTGTTTTCTTGTTATACAAGATTATCTATTAGTTTATTATTTTTCTTATTATTAGCTTTATTATTAGTCAGTATGTAGCCAATATATAAATATATTTCTAGAGAAGACTTGCCTGATCTTGTTTTTGAAACAAGCTCTCCTCTGTTGTTTGTAGCCACATGTTCATTTACAAAAGACTCACTGATTATATAAAACTCTTCAGGTGTGGACTGTGTGCAGACCTCTCTAGCAGTCACATGACACAGAATGTGTTGTGAAAGCAAAGTTATTTGGAGTTACTGAATTATGGGTGTCACTGCTGAATTGTTTGCCCAGGGTCATGAGTGTGCCACGCGCCTCTCGTTGTCCATATGCCATCATGACGCGTCATGTACAGCTTTACTGAGGGTCATGCAGAATTATATTTGACTTTCAGACTACCATAATACTGTATAATAACTTTCAGCAATCCAACTTCAACATCTATTCTAACGTTCAAAGGGCCGGTTTTTATTTATTTTTAATATTTATTAATATTTTTATTTAGCAAGGATGCATTAAACTGATCAAAAGTGACAGTAAATACTTTTACATCGTTACAAAAAAAAAAAAAAATCTAATTAATGCTGTTCTTTTAAATATTTTATTTATCAAAGAATCCTGTACGAGTGTATCGCGGTGTCCGTAAAAATGAAGCATTTTACGCTGATGAAGCATCAACATTGATAATGAGAAAAAAATGTTTCTTGAGCACCAAATCAGCATATTAGAATGATCTCTAAAGGAGCATGACTGTAATCAGCTCTGCCATGACAGGAATGAATTTCATTAAAAAAAAAAATGTTTTTAAAAATATTAAAATAAGGAACAGTTATTTTAAGTTGTAATAATACTTCACAATATTACAGTTTTTTTATCAAATAAATGCAGCCTTGGTGAGCATAAGAGACTTATTTCAAAAGTTTCTCTTAAAATAGGCTATAATAATAATAATAATAATAAATCAATGCTTCAAATGGTATCCAAACGTGTTACAGTAATAATTTAAAATAATGGTCAAATGATTGCAGACTATATTTTGGATTCATATGATAATATTTTATACTTTACTAATACTTTATTGTCTTTAACATCAAAGATCTGATCAATGGAACAACTGCATTGAACAAATGGTTACTGTAATCACTGACTGCATTGATCCATCATAATATAATGTGGATTTTAATGAGCCCTTAGGCTCAACACAATATTACTTCCTTTCCCAAAATTAATGAGGCTGCTAATTTGCTTAATTTGCGGGTAAACCCCTAAATTAGACTCAGAGTGACAAGTCAGTATCTAAAGAAGCACGTCCGTACCTCGGGCTGAATTGGAATAATTACATGGGGCTGAGATCAAAGGCGGTGTAGAGACAGGCCGAGCGATTTTCACTGTTTCCCTGTGATATTGTCTATTGTGTGAAAAGTGGAAGCGTTCGATCTCGGCAGGTCTTTAATTAACTAGAGGGGGAAAAAACAGCCGATGCACGCGCACCCCCGGTCAAACGTGGATCATTCACCCGCGCTTGACTGAGCTCCGAAGAAAGGATCCATCGTTTCAGGCTCCTACCACTCCTGAGTTGTGTAGCTACTATACGAGCCTATCATATGTTCTATTTACATGCTTTCAAGTTTGTCTTAGCGCATAGTCTATATTTTCACCTTAAAAAGTTGCTCACGAACAAAAATCGCAAGCCTGATGAGACAGCACAGCAACAATAGAGCCTATTGCTTGAAAACGTTGACAAACGTGGCCCTTGTTTAATATTTTAATTCATGATGTAGGCTACCAAAAAAAAAAAACAAGCTTATAAAACGTCCGTAAGCTGACGTTTGGCGAAGTGTGTGCTGCAAACAATTTGGTTTGCGCCTCAAAAAGTTCAGGATAAACAATTACTCAAATTTTTATTGGAATAATGAATTTTTAAAATTTAGAGGTGGAAATTTCTAAATCTTTTTTTTTTTTTTTTTCTGTTTTATTAGTCGCTCATTACTTTTCACGTTTTTCTGCCAAAACGTGACTAAACACTGTGCATCAATAACCATGACGCCATGGGGGCTCATAAATTGATCTTTGATATGCTCCCAACACCTTCCGCGGTCCTCCACCGCCACCCCCGTCTCAGGGCCTACAGCAGATGGAGAGTGTGGCCCTGTCTGCTCAGGGCTGCAGGCTGTTGCGCTGGCAGTAGGGTAGCGAGAATTAAATATTCATGTAAAAAATGAATGGAGAACCCCTGGACTGAGAGCGTGCCCATTTATTCTGCTCGCGCAAGCCTCATTAACCCGATGACTGGCTAGCAGGTCACGCTGATTTCCTTACCAACATTTAACATCTACCGCCTGTCTCTAAACACATACACCAACAGAGTGGCGGAGAGGAATTCCAGACCTTTTCTTTAGCGTTTCAGAAAATAATTGGCCTATTCAGATAAAGCACAGTATAGTTCTAGCATGTTTTTACCTCTTATTGTGCATGTTTTGATGATTCTTTGTTCAGCAAACGTAGGCCTATTTTTTGTAGCCTAGGCCATCTTCTCCTTTAAAAATATTTAACCAGAATACAATTGCTGTGTTATTTTCCGATAAAAAGAACATAATTAAAGAACAAATTATAGAAATTAAACAATATGTATCTACTTATTTTCAAAATTAAACTTAGATAAAAGCATTCAATTTAGATGTTGCCATTTTGCTTCAAAAACATACAGTGCACTCGTTTAAAATAATAATAATAATAATAATAATAATAATAAAATAATAAACTATAAGGATAACCATAAAGTTTTAATGTTCTAATTCTTTGAGAAAAGGGAAATCCCCATCACAGATATATTGATGACGACCCAGAAGAACGACATCGATGGAATCACTTACAGAACGTTTAATAAGTTCTTTTTTTTTTTTTTTTTTTTTTTTGCATCTGATGAACGATGAAAACATTGACAGCCAATCAAAATCCACCACATTTCTCCGTTGGTGCAGACGCCAGTATAGTTAGGCCTACCTTTAAAGTTATGTTTCTTGCTGTGACAGAGCCTTAACTATGGAATTTTGGCAGTTGCCTAATTGTTGTTTCTATAGGCTACATCTTGTAAGGAGTGCGCGCCAGGCTCGAAAAAGAGTGCTGGCCCCTGTAAATTAAAACGATGACGCTGTGGTGCTCAGTGATTAACGCTGTCATGGCTGAGGGGGGAAAAAGTGTGAAAGTTAAACTATCCCTGGACGCGTCGCAGCATATGGGAGACGTTAGTGTCGGCCTCTGACTGTGAGACGGGTGCCAGGGGACAACAGCTGACTGAGCTGAAGTTTGCTACTCTATTCAACGCTCATGACGAGCAGCCTCAGAGGGGCCGCCACTGTCATTACGCGCTCTCTCTCTCTCTCTCTTTCTCTCTCTATCTATCACCTCATTTGAGCAAAACCTCGTGTCTAAAAGACGTTGACTTGGACGTTATATTTCTGTTGTTGTTGTTGTTGTTTGAGCAAGAAATATAGACTGGATTACTGAATTAATGGCATATTTACAATAACCTTTGTTAAACAACTTAATGAAACAAATCTAAATTAATTAGACTATAGGATAGGCTAGCACTTAGCCTACACGTTTCAACAGTGTTTTTAAATGTTTCAGCAACCACAAAGTTAGATAACATGTTATCTTAATATGCGGTCGAGAACAGAAGTCCCCTTCGTCTGAGGATGCAGCCTGTAGCAACAGAGTTGAGCAGTTTCCGTTAATTTCAGGACATAAATGCTGCTGTTTATCACTTTTATGCATATATTAGAGATTTTTTTTGTAGATACTTGAATACCATTAGCAAATTTAAAAAGAAAAAAATGGTGTTTTTGTTTAAAAGTTTAGATTAAGTAGACTGTTAGCTGATGATAATAGAAGCAGCAATAATTGCATTAAATTATTTTCCATGACTGTTTCGTTGTTACTTCTGTGGGTGTCTCCACCTATGATTTGTCCAAATATTGTTTTGCTTCATTGCTAAATGATTTATGGTGAGTCTGAAGACACTTATCAGTTTTCCTGGACTGCGCTGACGACAGGTGCGCCTCACGATCTGCTTTCCACCTGCTCGTTTTACTGCCGGAGATTTTACAGTTTATTTGTGAAGAAATATGACGCTGCTATGCAAGTTTCTTGCTAGATTTTATTGGATGCCAATTCCGTTGCTTATCTCGAATAAAGTGAATAAGGGTGTTGGATCAAGACCTCTGAGTTTTGAGATTTTACTTTTAAGTTTTTAAAAACTTTTAAAAATCGATGTAATATCATTCAAAACTCTGATTATGTTTTCTTAATTTATATGCCTTGTTTGTAAAATATATGAATAAAAATAAATAAAAAATCAATCCAGGCATCACAAAATATGCCACAACTGCTGTAGGCTATAAGTATAAAATAAATGTATTTCCTATCATTGTAGCCTGTATTTAAATTCACGTATCTACAGACATTTATGTAAATGTATAAAATAAATGACAATTGGGTAAATTCTAATCTGTGTTGCTATCATTCTTTGAAAAAGATCTTCCATCACTCCAAGACAACTGACATGTGAGGGGGAAAAACAACTCTTTATTCTATGGAAGTTTGAGGAGCATTTTCTATTGGCTGTGGGCACTCAACAGGAGCACTGAGGGGAGGAGAGAGAGGAGGTGATGCCACTATAAGGCCGACAGAATCCTGTCTGAAGGTAAAGGGCCCACCCAAGGCAGTCAGATCGAGTTCAGCTTTCTCCATACTTTATTTTAGCACATTATACCGGCAATGACAGCAAAAGCCAAACTTTTGCACTGGTCAGATGGAAAATTTCGCGAACGACCGGAGGAGTTTACCCTCTCTGAACATCCGAGGTTGACCCGCAGTGACCCACGGGCCTGGATGACCTCTGCGACCCCCGCGTACTCACCCTCAGGTGACCACTACGCACAAACGTCGGTGGATGCCGCCATGGACAAGTACATGTCTGGAGCCAGCAGTCCTTTGACAGCGGAATCTGATCTGGGAGGATCTAAAGCACATGGTGAGACCAAGCAAAATCTCACCGGACCTCAGAGACACAGACGTGTGGCCGCTAATGCGAGAGAAAGGCGGCGGATGCACGGACTGAACCGAGCATTTGATAAACTGAGGAGCGTCATTCCTTCCTTGGAGAACGAGAAAAAACTGTCTAAATATGACACCCTTCAGATGGCGCAGATTTACATTACAGAACTGTCCGAGCTGTTGGAAGGTGTCGTGCAGTCGGAGTGCAGAGGTCTGCGGGACGTATGCGGTGCATCTGGTAACCATGGCAACCTTGGACCGAGATGTTCAGCTCAAACTTTGAGGAGCAGCATCCCTTACGCAATGGACGCACCTTCTTCTAACTTTGTTCCCGAGAAAAATGATGTCACGTCCAATGCAAGTGATGGCGAATCGTCCCATTGCAGTGACATGGAAGAAGGACAGACTGGAGGACGCTGATGGCTTTGCTGGATTGACTTTGAGACTGTGGCACTCTGATTAGCCTAATCATAATTTATTTGTCTGTGTTTTAGTAGACACTGAAAGAACCAAATAGATAGTCCCTGTGGATGATGGTTAGTTCTAGACAATGCTTCATTACTTGATTGACAAAATATCTGAAAATTCACAAGAAAGGGAAGGAAAAAATGAAATCCATACAAGCCCTTTAGTTGCACTTTAAGACCAACATTTGGATTTTCCACTTCACATGTACAAAACCTCCATCAGTAATGACAAAAATGTTATTTATGTAATTACCTCAAAAGTTTAATAAAGATTTTTTTTCATATATTTATTCGAATTGCTTTGATTCATTAACAGAGGTGCTAATGTTTTGTACAGTTATTTAAATTAACAAGACATATTTTTTAATCCAATAACTGTATCATATTTCACTAATTAACCAGCTCTTCTATCTTTTGAAACTGTTTACCTAAAAGATTTATTCGGATTGGTTTTGTTTTCAAGTTATATAGTTACGCCAGGTGGCGACAAAAAAGTGTTTGTATACTGTGTGAGTCATTTAAATCATTCACTTAATCGATTCGCTTAAAAGAGTCGTTTACGACTTGAACAAACCATATAAAATGCGCATAGACCGCGTGCTGTGTTTAGCCTACATCACACCAGTTCTCCACAAATGAAAACAAGTCAAACTCATAATTTTTCCTCCATTTTGGATTGTTAGGAAGTATGACTTTTGTTGACCTTAAAAAGCAATGGTATTCTAATGAGTTATAATTCTTCAATTGTTTTTAACTAGCCTCACTCACACGACTCTTGTTCAGTCAGTCAGTCAGTCAGTCAGCAGATTCTGCTTGGAAGTCCAGTTCAGAAAAGGGGCGTGGTCGTTAAGCAATGCTCATTCAAGGTACGCTCTCAAATTCTATTGGCTCGTGCTGTAGTCAGGGTTTGAAGCTCTATGGTTTGAAGGCAGGAAAGAGCTTGGTTAAAGGGATACTCCACCCCAAAATGAAAATTTTGTCATTAATCACTTACCCCCATGTCGTTCCAAACCCGTAAAAGCTTCGTTCGTCCTCGGAACACAATTTAAGATATTTTGGATGAAAACCGGGAGGCTTGTGACTGTTCCATTGACTGCATAGTAAATTGCATTGTCAAGGTCCATAAAAGTATGAAAAGCATCGTCAGAATAGTCCATCTGCCATCAGTGGTTCGATCTGAATTTTATGAAGCGACGAGAATAGTTTTTGTACGCAAAGAAAATAAAAATAAGACATTTATTCAACAATTAGTCTCCTTTCTGTCTCTCTGCGTCAGCGTAGCGCCATTTTGGAGAGCATCCGATGGACGCAAAGTACATACCCTGTTCTCTGTCATCAGTAATGCATGGATACGCAGTTTCCGTTCAAATCAGAGTAAATAAACGTACAATACGTATCCATGCGTTACTGATGACACAGAAGCCTATGCACTTTGCGTGCATCAGATGCTCTTCAAAATGGCGCTACACTGACACTATAATAAATTACTATAATAAATGTTGTTATTTTAATTTTCTTTGCGTACAAAAAGTATTCTCGTCGCTTCATAAAATTCAGATTGAACCACTGGCAGATGGACTATTTTGACGATGCTTTTCATACTTTTATGGACCTTGACAGTGTAATTTACTATGCAGTCAATGGGACAGTCACAAGCCTCCCGTTTTCATCCAAAATATCTTAAACTGTGTTCCGAGGACGAACGAAGCTTTTACGGGTTTGGAACGACATGGGGGTAAGTGAATATTGACAAAATTTTCATTTTGTGGTGGAGTATCCCTTTAAGGCTAGAAGGGATACGTGTGGCGCTACTGGGCATGCGCACATCAATACAGCATAATTTTTGACACACTGTACAACAATTACTATTTTTTCATTATTGTAAGGGGTAGGTTTAGGGTTGGGGTAAGTGTAGACGTTAATAAAACTCAATCTAATAGGTTCAAATGGGCTTTCACTGAATAAAAAAAAATTAAAGGAATAGTTCACCTAAAATTAAAATTCTGTCATCATTTACTCACCCTCAAGTTGTTCCAAACCTGTATGAGTTTCTTTCTTTTGATGAAAGATTATATTTTAAAGAATGTGGGTAACCAAAAATACTAAATTCAATGGAGACCAGCAACATTTTGGGTGAACGGTCAACAAAACAGCACTAACTTGTGTTTGAAATTAGAAATTGGGCTGATGTTTCATGCCAGAGACCAAGTCACAACAAAACTGTTTTAAATAACTTGTGATATATTGGTTAAATATACACACTTTTACAATATATCTTACAAAAGACATTTTCAATAAAGATCATTAACATTCAAAGCATACACATCTTCTGTGCATTATTATTAAAAGTTTCATGTTAAAACTTATCGCACACTATAACGCATATCACTGACATTAATCAGGCTATCAATGACACTGACCTCAACTGTAGACAATAAAACCCTCAATCAGTCATCTGCTCATCTATTCGGTCTAACTGATCACTACTTCCCCCACGTGACCTGGGCGGAAATGGGGGTGGAATTTTAGACAGATCTTTAAACAGAATGCTAGAAAGGGTATCTTTGAAGTCGACCGGGATTTCACTGGAAGTGATAACAGGAGATTGTTGTTCAGTGTTAGGCTGCTCTTGATCATCACTGTCCTCAGTCTGTCTGTTCTTACGTTTAGCTGCAAAATTCACTGTGCTGTATAGGTGCTCAATACTCGGTTGATCCTGCTCGGCAGTGGTCTTCGCGGTCCAGTTAGTGTAAGGAGCTTGTTCATTGTTGTCCTCAGAAGGCTCTTGTGGTGATTTCTCCTTCTCTTTTTCCACAGTTACATCTGTATCCATGTTTGGTGGTAGACTGGGAGGCGCTGGAACTTTTGGGAGATTCATTTTTGATCTTGGTTTTGGTTGTGGAAATACCACTGTATACAAAACTTCATCCGGGCTACTTACAGGGCTTTTGACGCAAGGTGGTGGATCTGGTAAGGAGATGTATCTGCGTGGTACTGTTGGACAGGGTCTATCTTGATTTGTATTGGCTGAAGGAAGCTTTTTAACATTGGGCCTGTCCTGTGGTTTGGTTTTAGGCAAGGGTGGCGGTAGTGGAGGTGCTTGTTGAGTAATAGTGGATGATGCCTTTTGTATGAGAACCCCTTCAATGACCTTGTGTATTGGCTGCCCAGGTTTTTTCAGTGCAGGTGGGCAAGGTCTTTCCTGATTCTTGTTGCCTTGAAGTTGCTTATTGACCTTAGTTTTGTCTCTGCCCTGTGTTTTGGGTTTTGGTAAAGGTGGTGGGGGTGGAATAGCTTGTGGAAGGGGTGTGGATGATGGCAGCAACTCTTGAAGACTCTGGTGCGCAAGTGCCTCATCAGTGGCTTTGTGTATTTGCTGCCCATGTTTGCATTGTAATGCTAGGCGCGGTCGATCTTGATTCATGCTGATTGGAGGAGGATTTTTTACCTTAGGCCTGTCCTGTGGTTTGCTTTTGGGTGAGGGGGGCTTGGAGGCGAACTCCTGTGGAAGAGCAGTGGCTTGTGCCAGCAGTTCTTGGACACTCTGGTGCATGATGGCCTCCTCAATGGCCCTCTTTATTGGCCCCCCCTGTTTTGACAAGAAAATGAACTGACCCTCCCCAGTGTGACAGCGACGACCTGCCTCAATCATAATTCCCCCCTGAAAAAAAACAATAAATATTGAATAAATAGAGCAAATGTGAACTAATATTCAAAAAACTCAAGGAAAAAAATCAGTGTTTTTAAAAATTTAAAATCCTACACATGCTATTTCATTACAAATATATACACACTACCATTCAAACATTTGGGGTCAGTAAGAATTTTTTTTTTTTTTTTTTTTTTAGAAATGAATACTTTCATTCAGGAAGGACATATAGAACTCATCAAAAGTAACTGTAAAGATTTGAATTGTTAAAAAAAGTTCAGTTTCAAATCAATTCTGTTCTTTTGATCGTTCTATTTATCAAAAAATCCTTAAAAAATGCATCACTGTTTGCACAAACATATTAAGCAGCACAACTGTTTTCAACACTGATACTACTACTATAATAAATGTTTCTTAAGCAGCAAATCTGCATATTAGAATGATTTCTGAAGGATCATGTGATACTGAAGACTAGAGTAATTGCTGCTGAAAATTCAGCTTTGCTATCACAGGTATAAATTTTACATTTTAAAATATATTAATGCATTAGTAATATATAAATTACTGTTTTACTGTATTTTTGATCAGCTAATTAGCATGCAGCCTTGGTCATCACAAAACAAAAACATTTAAGAAAATAAATCTTTTCCAAACTTTTTGAACGGAAGTGTGTGTATATATAGTTTCGCATTAATTTTTTTATATGGGCAAACATGTTGAATCAGAGAGTTGAATATTTTTTATTCCTCATAAAGCACCTTGACTTGGCCAAATCTCCTGAGGAGCCTGTAGGGCCAATGGTAGATGGCCTGTCCGGTCTTAAGGTCCAGCAGACAAATAGCCTCTTTCTCAGAAGACAGCAGGTATGACCCAGACATCCTGCACCTTTGAGACGCATCTGTGCTCTGCACTGTCACCTGGAACTGGCCTGCGGGGTGGAATTTATAAAAACATCAAACCAAAGTCTCTCTGGACAAACCCTCAATCGCTGGGGTCAGACCTCTTGAATTTAAAATGAAGACAGAAGAAAAGATATTTTACAGCAGTGGCCAAGAATTATCAAGCAGTGAAAGCAGTGATCACATGAATGGTTGGTCTAGAAACAAGAAACTAGAAAAGTAAGTAAGTAAGTAAATAAATAAATAAGGCTGTCTACCCAATTTCCCCCAAACATCTTCACTACTTACTAAATAAACACAGTACATAGGCATGAAATATTGATCTGAACTGAGAAATTATTTTCTTTTTTATAGACTAACTAAAAGATTCCACAGATTTTCAACTGTTTATCTACTAAGGAACAGTGATGTAACAAACACTTGTTACTAAATGTACCAAAGGGCCTTAGTTCCTAAAACCTTGAATACTTTTATGCACACACATTATTGCCCCACAGCGGTACATCTGTATGGCTCAAAAACACATTTCAGATAAGAACAAAATATGTTCTTACACAGTCCCCGGAATGTTTTTAAATGGGAATTTCCCAAGTTACTTTATGTTCCAAATCGTTACCATTATCAGTGTTACAAATCAGCTCGAGAATGAACGGTTTCTCTAGAACTCGACCTCTAATCATTCACTAAAAAAACAAAAAAAAAAACAATAAACAACTTTGCAAAAGACCATCTGTTATTTAACACTTTTGGGTGAGCATTATAATACTAAGAATATGAAAAACTAGGTATGCGCTACCAAATATTTTTCTATGAGGAAGAAGACAGACCCCCAAACCACTTTCTTCTGAATAAGAGAAGCTGAAAAAGCAAACCGTAAGATATGATGCAACTCCAAAGATGTCTGTCTGTATGAGTACAGAAAGCCAACAACGGGGGGAAGAAAAAAAAAAAAAAAACTTAGCCGGAACGCAAACTTGAACCTAAACGCTATAAATTAAATCAATATTAAATATTTATCTAAACTGAAAAACTAGCCTATTTATTTTCTTAATTGTAGACTAACTAAAAGCTATGCCATTTTTAGTGAATAATTTATTTAATTACATTTTAATCGATTGACAGTCCTAATGATTGTCTCTGTTTATCAAATAATATGTTTGAGAGTGACCATTTTTGTGCTCTTATTTTTTTTTTTTAGATCTATGTAGATAAAGAACCACAAACATGTCTGACCTCAATAAAACACTGAGTAATGGAAATTTACATCTGCACTATTAAGACACACCCTCTTGCTCAACTGCAACAAACGGTTTGGTAACAGCAGATAATCGTCATTGTAGCTTTGGATCAGCTTTGCTGGTAAAGAAGTGTATTTCAGAGCCCATTCTCACCTGCTCCCCAGGTGGAGTACAGTTCATTATCAGATGGAGTTGTGTATTTATCTTTGTTGGTATCTTCAGTTCTTTGGGTTTTCTAAAAAAAAAAAAAAAAAAAAGTAAGACAGTTGATAAGTGTACATTAGTAATTCCTCTTTTTTATCATGTCATTCTTTGCAAAAAATAAAAAAAATAAAAAATGACTGAACATTCTTGTGCAATCACAGACTCAAAGGTGTGGTTATCAGCACTTCCTTTGTGACGGGTAAGCGGTTGTGTGAAGCTGTACCTCAAAAAATGATGTTCATCATTAATATGTCACTTTAGTAGTGGGAAAATATTCTTCATTCTAATCGTGACTTTTTTTTAAGGAATTATGAGAAAGATGCAACTCATTTTATTTAATAAACTCGTTTCACCAATGCTTTGTCTTTTGCTTTCTGCTCTTCCTTGGCAGATTGGATATGAGACAAAATGCAGTGTTAACTAGTTTATGCTTTTGACTGGTCATGGATATCAGAATGGATCAAAATGGACTGATGGGATCTGGAAAAGAGTCTGAATCCAACATGCTGACAGAATTTAACAGGGCCAATGTATTCTTTTTTCCATCTTCCATGTTCCTGGATCAACATTCTTGTTCTTACCTCATTTAGATTCTTAAACTATTTTTTAACATTTTATTATTATTATTATTAATTTGACTTTCGCAGTAGCTCATGTAGCTCAAATAGTAGAGCAAAGTCCTAGCAATGCCAAGGTCATGGGTCTGATTCCCAAGGAATACATGAATTTGTTAAATGTATTCCCTGAATGCAAAATAAAAGTATCTGCCGAACATGGGTTTGTCCATATCCATAATGCACCTTTGGATTGCTTAGTTGGGGTTTAAAAGACACTTAATATTCAGTAATATTAATGATTTGACTGCACTTACACAATTGGGTGAGAACAAAACTCGACCTAAATAAAAGATGATGACACTGTTGTTTTCTGTAGAACAGCTTTATAGCTTAATCAAATTTGTTCAGATTTAATTAAAGAATTTTTCAACATTAATACTGAATTGAATCAACGTTAAACTGATTCGAGTTGAATAACGACACTATTGTCTTCTGTAGAGCTGCTTATAGCTGAATTGAACTAGTTGAATTTTCCAGTTAATGAACTGAACCAACGCTGAACTGATTCGAGCTGAATAATGACATTATTGTAGAGCTGCTTTGCAGCAGAATTTGAATTTGTCTCATATTTGATGAAGTTTGCATCATTCAGTCTGTTATTTCCCTGTTTATTACAGTGAAGCTGTATAAATAAAGACTTGGCTTGTTTGACAGGACTGTTTGATCCAGAACACATCCTACTGTGCAATATCACCCAACCGCCATACCTGAAATGCTAGCTGGCACAGAACAGTTATCCAGTCCTCCTGGGTGGGAGCAGCGATGGTGTAGGTGCATGAGGTGGTGTTTAAAAAGAAGGCAGAGCAATCGGTGGGACAGCTTTCTCCTGGGGCTGGAGTGATGCTCAGACAGTCTGTCAGGCGGATCACCCGTTTGTCCGCCTTCCTGAGCCCTGAAGGCTTCGCAATGGCAGACCCTATCAGTCCTCTTTCACGCATGTCGTACAACTCCATACGGCCGATCCCTGCAGGGCTAGGCTCGAACAGAATCAGCCAGGATTTCCGCCATATCTTCTGCAGGAACAAGGGGAGATGTTAGTTTAAATTGAGGCAATGACAGAGTAAAGAAAATGAATTATTTCGGTGCATAACTCGGAAGGGTTTAACATCAAACTCTCTGGTTCAGCACTCCTCCATTGGGACCGGTTAGATATTTGGGAGAACATGCCAGAGGGAGCAGAAGTTCTGAAACGTTTTATCTCCCATGCATGATTCATGGCCGTTAAATGCTACCATGAAGATGGAAGCACCTCAGGTGGTTAACCAGCTGCCGTTTCCCTTCTGTATTAATAATGTACAGTTGAAGATTTCTGACCACCTATAATTCCCAAGGCTTGTTGTAAATAATTAAAGAGATGCTGTTATAACTGCGATTATTAATGGTATGTCCTACATTTTTTCTACCAAAAATATCATTACTTCATCCTAAATAAATTCTGACTACATTACGGGGATAGTTCATATGAAAATTCTGTCAGGCTCATGTCGTTCTAAACCTGTATGACTTTTTTCTTCTGAGGAATGGAAGAGATGATACTTTGAAGAACGCTGGTAACCAAACAACACTGAAGTCCATTGGTTTCCATTTCATGAACAAAAAAGATTTTTTTTCCACAACACTTTTTTTGTTCACTGAACAAAGAAAGTCATACAGGTTTTAAAACCACATGAAGGCAAGAGAAAATTAAGAATTTTCATCAATTGGTGAACTTTAATCTTTAAATCTCAAATAAACTTAATTCTAATATCCTACAAATATTTACATTTGTCTGACATTTTAATTCCCTGACTTTTATTACCCCACAAGTTGATCTCATGACCTGACTAATAAACTCCGCTAGCTGAGCATGAAACAGTATAAAATATACTATTAATATAAATAATATAAAAAGCATAAGAACTAGCTCATCAAATAGTGGTACTAGTACTAAAATGAAATAATATACCAATTAAAAAGACATAAAAATGCCATCTTGAATTAAGTGTAAAATGATCATTTTCAGTGAATAACCTCACCTTCCCAAACTTGACCCCCTGCAAAAAGAGCGGACCCTCTTTAGAGATTACATCCATTATGCTTGTTTGCCTCTAAGTGCTCCAGTTCCTCTATTTTCTACAGAAGGTGACAAAAGAGAGAAAGAGAGAGAGAGACTGTGTATGATGCTAAACTTGATATTAAGCAAGCACTTCCGTTAGGTTGAGGGGCCATGTCATTCACCAGCAAAGGGCTAAAAATGGTCCAAAGTGGTTTCCTCCAACATTGAAAACTTTACCTTGACGTGTTCCTTTATTAACAATCACCCACACTGTTATCCCTGAAATTGTTTTAACCCAAATTAATTAAGTACATTAAACATAAAAATTACATTTTTTAATGTAGTACTCAATTTTT
>JAFVLL020023005.1:20000-24405 GCA_021397915.2 Tor tambroides | reverse complement strand
TTGTGTGAGAGAGGGTGTGTGTGTGTGTGTGTGTGTGTGTGTGTGTGTTATCTCACACCATTCATGTATGTAACCTTATACACTATTATCATGTTTCAGTTGTTGTTTCACTCAGTCTGAATATGTCGACACCACAGAAGCGTTTCTGACGGAGGGATTCAAACCTGAAATGAGTCAGAAGTTACAGTCATCACAATGATTTATGAACAAGAACAAAAAAATTAAGTTTTCATTTAAAGGTGTCGTATGACGATGCTAAAAAATAACATTATTTTGTGTATTTGGTGTAATGCAATGCGTTTACGCGGTTTAAGGTTAAAAAACAGATTATTTCCAACATACTGTACATTATTGTTGCTCCTCGATGCTCCGCCTTTCTGAAACACGTCGATTATTACGAAGCTCATCGTTCTGAGAAGCGAGGCGTGCTCTGATTGGCCAGCTATCCAGTGAGTCGTGATTGGCCGAACACCTCAAGCGTGAGACAGAAATGTTATGCCCCTTACCATATTTGGAAATGCACAGCGTCTCCACGACAACAATACTACAGCGAGAATAAAAGTTACTCCTTCTTTCTTTACGTAAATAATTGTGCGGTGTTGTGCAAATCCTCCCACATCGTGACGTAGAGATGTGGGGCGTGTTTGAACGAGGCGTTTTAGGAAGACGCGGAGGAGTCTTAAATTTTATAAACAATATCTCTTTGGGTTTGAGACTTTAGTCTTTGCACGAACAGCTCGTAACACTCCAAAGAGAAAGACTTGAAATCTCATCATATGACCCCTTTAAAAAAGCTAAGTGAGAGAACAAGACTCGCTCATTCAAACACCACTGAATATGCTGACTGGACAGAATTTCACACAACCCAAACGAAAATCAACCATGGTTTTACTACAGATAAAGTTTAAAAAACCACGGTAACAGTTTTGCTACACTAACCAGTTTAACCATGGTATTTGTAACAAAACATTGGTTGTATAAATGGTAATCAATCAACCAAAAAAACATGGTTACTACAATTTTACTATAATAAAACCATGGTTATTTTTCATAAAGAGTATAATCTCACATGAAAAAAATACTACAGTAATTACTATAGTGTTTTTGAAGCATACTATAGTAAAGTACTTGAATTAATTTGTTGTGGTAATTCTATAGTTGCTGTGGTAATAATATAAACAAATTACTTTACCCAATACTGTACTACGTTTTCTACCACTGTATTATACTACAATACACTACAGTTTACTGTAGTAAAAACTAAAGTATACTACAGTATTTATTACAGTTTATCAGTTCACTATACAGTATGCTGTAGCATTCATTAACAAAGTGTTGTAAATATATACAGTATAATACACTTTACTATAGTATGGTTCAAAAACACTATAGTATTTTTTCATGTGGGATATCTGTATAAGTTTATGACATTTTATTTGCATATTCATAAAATGATCGTAGCATTTGTTTTAATCCTCAGAGTGCTTACGTTATGCATTACAAACGCTAAAAATCAATTAACCTCGTAATCTTTACATGCGTTACACAAGTATTTAGTCAGTATGAGCGCGTCTTACCGAGTCCGACCGCGTCTCTGCTCGTGATTCACACTCTCTGATAAACACCAAGAGCTCGCGTCAACGCCCCGCCCACTGCCCCGCCCCGACCAATCACCGCGCGGCTGCCGCTCCACCTCACTGCCTCCCCAGCGCTCAGCCAATCAGGACGGAGCACCGCAGACCGAATTCAAATGGTTAAAGGTGAATGGTGCAGAGCGGATCTGAAACTGCATTCTTGAGTCAAACCAGAACAAACAGAGCTACACAAACCACTGATGCCAGCAAACTCTTAAAAATATCGATACTAAATATATAATAATGAATAAATATATTGAATAAACATGAAATCATGTAAATATAAAATGTATTAAATACAAACATTAAAATAAAAAATATGTAAACATTTGATTTCTTTTGCAATTCTGACCCCTTTTTCACACCTCTGACTTTATATCTCACAATTTAGATTTTTCTGCAGTTCTGACTACATCTCGTAATTATAAATTACACAATTCTGACTTCACATTTTGACAATTTAGATTTTTTTTTTTTTGCAATTCTGACTGTCTCGCTTTTTTGTCGTTGTAATTTTCACTTTATATCTTGCAAGAATTACTTTACACAATTCTGACTTACCGCAATTCCCCCGCAATTCTGACTTTACATTTTCACAATTTAGATATTTTTAATTCTGACTTAATTAAAAATTTTTTCGCAATTTTGACTTCACACCTCGCAATTCTGACTTTCAGCAATGCAATTATTACTTTTTTACACAATTCTGACTTACCGCAATTCTGACTTTACATCTTGCAATTATTACAGCTTTTAAATTTATAAACTTAAAATAAAACAATGACGTTAAATTGTAGCATGTAGTAGAAGTGTGTGAATTGAGATGGTGTTTGAAGAGCAGATCAGGTGACGTCGTAAATAAGCACAGCTTTATTCTGTTACAGTCAAGATCATAAAAACACACGCAACATTCCCTCAGAGAATTAAGACATGGAGAACTTTATTTCCGTTTACAATCCACAGTCTCATTCCCTCAACAACACCGTCACACTCTCTCTCTCTCACACACACACACACACACAAGTTTAATGTAAACATTGCAGGCCGAAAGAGCGGTAAAAAAGGTCCATTTCATCAGTTCCTCCTATAATCGTCTGTTTCCTACAGCGTTTCTGAGGGTGAGATGCGACAGAAACAATAAAACATTCCCTTCTCACACACTCGCAGAGCACATAGCAAAAACATCATCACCCGCTCGCTCAGAAACTGAAACCACAACTATGTCTGAGTGTCCTTTATATGTGTGGAGCTGTATTTTAAGGTAAGTTAGTGTAAGGGCAGCAGTCGTTGCCGTTCCTCCATTACCTCTTGGCGCGGACGAAGTACAAGGCGTTGGTTTTGGGGTAATATTTCACGTTCTGCTTTTTGTCCATCAGGCCGCCGAAGATGATGAGCTCTCCGCGGCCCTGAACCACCGTGTGCAGGCTGGTCTCGGGCGGCCCGGTGACGGCGCTGGGCGCTCCGCCGCTCCCGTACGCCCGCCACGACACCACGCCGCCCGACTTGGCACGAGAAATGTCCAGCAGGTACATCTGCATGGGCTTGCAGTTGAGCGACTGGTAGAGCGGCTTGCCCACGTTTAGGCTCTGCGGCGGGTGGTGGGCGAGGCGGCGGGCGATGGGCGGGATGGAGGGTGCGTCAGCGGCCTGCGGCGGGCTGGAGGAGGCGGGCGACGTGCCGGCGGATGTGCCCGGCTGGGACAGCGAGGAAGAGGATGGCAGTGAGGAGGAGGCTTTGACGGCCTCCAAACCACGGCGCAGGGCGGCGGGAGAAACGGCGCCCGGAGGGGTGCGCGGTGACCCGGCCTGCGGAGGTGTGTGCAGCCCGTTAGAAGCTGGCGGTTCGGCAGAGGGCGAGCCGTCCCAGCTGTACTCCGCCTGCGGGCGAGTGGGCGGAGACGCCGCCTGCACCGGGCTGGTGGAGGGCGAGGAGCCATTGAGCAGCGGTGGGCTGTCAGGGCCCCGCGAGGGCGAGGCTCGGGCCGACGCTCGGGGCCGCAGGGTCCCCCAGCGGCCGTTCACGCAGGGCGCCTCCTCGACCGCGCCCAGCACCACGCCGCGCACCGGAGACTGGGAGCGCAGCGAGGGTGGGTCTGGGCCCAGAGGGGCGGGCGTGGAGCTGATGGGCGAGGGCCGAGAGTTCAGACTCGGGCTGAGAGGAGCTCGACCCGACGGTGCCTGAGAGAAAACCACCACACACTGACCCACCTGTGACAGAGAGAGAGAGAGATACTGCGTTATGTAACCAATATAGCAACAAATCTCGTTTCGCAATTCAGACTTTCTTTGAATTCTGAGTTTACATCATGTTTGTTTGTTTTTGTTGGAACAAAAAATAAAAAAGGTAACTGTGACTTTTTATCTTCCAATCCTGACTTTTTCCTCGCGATTGCGAGTTTATCTCTCACAGTTCTCTAATCAGGAAGTGAACATTTCTCACCTTGCAGGCCGGATGGCACCAGAGCTCCGGCGCGCCGTGATCCTCGTTCTCCACGCGCAGCTGCTGCCACGTCCAGGGGGCGGCGCTCATGTGCAGCAGCCACGCGTCCTTCAGCAGCTGCACACACAGACCGTCACTGCAGCGCATCTCAACACACACACACACACAATACTCTCACACACTATACTCACACACACACACACTACACTCACACGCACTATACTCACACTATACTCACTCACACAAACACAATACTCTCACACACTATACTCACACATACACTATACTCTCACACACACTATATTCACACACTCACGCGCACACTATACTCA
>JAFVLL020023005.1:0-15000 GCA_021397915.2 Tor tambroides | reverse complement strand
GCTGAGGCATTTTTCAAAAATGAAGAGGAGCTGGAGATAATATATCCAGCAGAAGTTAAATCTGCCAAAGAAAAGAAAAGGATGAAAGAAATGATCCTGAGAGAGAACCCAGAGATACTGTTATCTGACTACAGTGGACCAGATAACAACAGAGTCCGGTGTAACCTGCTCTTCTTCACTGAACACCCATCATCCTGGCACACCGTCCTCTGCTCCATCATGACATGTGTGAGGAAAGGAGGCATCAGCAAAGGCAGACAACTCACCCTGGAAGGAGACAACGACACAAAGCTGACTGTGAACCTTTATCACAATGGCACAGTCATGGTCCAGGGACCAGAAACCAGCCTCAATGAATTCCAGAGGAACTTCAGAAATCTTAAAGGGGAGGTTCAGAAAATCAAGAAAGATCCTGAAGTAAAGAGCCAGGCAGAAGATGAGACCGGCACAACCTCAGTTACCATCACTGACCCCAGCTCAAGAACACACGGGCACACCAGCACTCCTGCGTCTCCCAAGATAAAGGCTTTGATACTGATGATCCTCCTCCTCGAGGAGGAGGACAATCAAGAGCTGCGCCAGGAGCTGAGGAGGGTGAGAGAGGAACTGGCCAGAAGAGAACAACACGGCCACACACTGGAGAGACTGCTGGAGGAGACCAGAGCACAGCTGCAGCAGTGTGTCAGCACACAACCCCACAGCAGCCCCACAACCACAACTCAACACCACACACAAACACCCAGCACCTCCACAAACTCAGCTCAACAGCAGCGGTGTGTCAGCACACAGTCTCAGAGCTCCTTCACCCCTGCAACCCGTCAGTCTCCTCAAGCCCATCAGAACCTCAAGAGGAAAGACAGCAGCAGCACCCAGATTCATCCACCATCTACAACATCATCCACGAGCATCGGCAGAGAACAGAAGAGAAAAGACAACATTGTCATCCTCTGCGACTCCAACGGCCACCATCTTGACCCCAGACGACTGTTTCCGGGGAGATCCGTGAAGAAGTTCTGGTGTCCCACCTCACACTCTGCTTTAAGACTGCTGCAAGAGGGTGTGTTAGGTGCCCCGTCACACATTATTATTCACACCGGAACAAACGACCTCAGCACCAGAAGAGTGGACGTCACAAAAGCCCTGTCCAACGTGGTGAGAACAGCTAGCAGGATCTACCCCAGAGCCAAAGTCATCATCTCAAGTCTTCTACCTCGCAGAGACGTACCACACAGGATCATCAATGCCATCAACGCGGAGATAGCCAACATCTGTGCTCCAATACCGAACGTTCACATAGCCAACCATCAGCAAGTCACACATCAGCATCTCTACGACCATATCCACATCCACCGAGAGGGCATGAGACTGTTTGCCAAATCCATCAAGGCATCAACCCTGAACAGCCCTCAGAAAACCCCTCCGGACCGGGAGGAGAGAGTTACGGACAGCTACGCCGCTGTAGCGGCACGACGAGGTAGATCAGACTCCACTGACCTTATCCAGATAAAACACATGCTGAAAATTATATGTGATAATCTGTTAGCTTAAGCACACAATGGGTCTACAGTCAAGAATGATCATTATTTCTTAATGACTATTTGTTTATTTATTAACTTATTTATTTTGCTTATTTACTTGTTTATTTTTAAAATGTAACATTTGTAAAATGGATCCACTCACTGTATTTATCTATATTCTCTATATTACCTTTTTAATTGATTAATCTATATATTTACATGATTGTGTCATGAACTCGTACATTATTCTGGTAATTACAATAATACTCAATGTCATCGTTTAAAATAACATGTTACAACATTCAAGGGATGTTCTCTTCAGCTTTTGGGGAGAAAATGACAAACTCTGATTTTGTTAATATTGTATATAGTTCAGATATCATTATATTACTTGAGACATGGAGTCGTTTAGACTCCAAATCCTGCACTCCTCCAAACTACAGAGAGCTGCGTATACCATCAATCAAACAGCCTAATGTTAAAAACGGAAGAGATTCAGGAGGAATCATAGTTTGGGTCAAAGACCACCTGTGGCAGTATATTCAGCCTGTGAAAAAGGGAAAAACACATATTTGGATAAAACTTAAAAAAGAGATTTTGTGTTTAGATGAGGACCTGTACCTATGCGCCACATATATCCCCCCACATGAGTCGCCTTATTACAATGAAGACATCTTCTCCACCTTACAGTCAGAGATCATATACTTTCAGTCTCTAGGCCCAGTTCTGTTAATGGGGGATCTGAACGCCAGAACAGGGAGAGAACCAGACTACATTAGTTCAGATGGAGATAAATATATTAACAGTTCACACACGTACCAACAAAAACATTTTACTAAAGCACGACAGAATTATGACAGCACTGTAAACAGACATGGAAAACAGGTCCTGCAGCTCTGCAAAAGCCTGGGTCTGTACATAGTTAACGGCAGAGTAAAGGGTGATTCTCTGGGTCGGCTCACCTACTGCTCCTATTTAGGCAGCAGCACAGTAGATTATGCTATTACAGATCTAGACCAAAGTAAAATAAACTATTTCACAGTGATGCCACAGCTACCGTTCTCAGACCATAGTCACATAGTCCTCAGTCTGAACAGGTTAGTGAATCCTCTGCCATCTTCAGAGCAGAAGGCTAAACTGTACCCCCTCCCCTCCAGAGTTATATGGAGTAAAGACAGTCCTGCCCAGTATGAAGCCCAGCTCCACAGCACTCATGTGGAGAACATGATAGACTCGTTTCTACTGACTTCATTTGGTGAAGAGAAGAAAACAATCAATTTAGCAACAGAACAATTAATTACTATTTTTTCTACAGTGGTCAGAAAAGCCCTGAGAAAAAGAAAACATTACAGATGTAAAAAAGAAATTGCTAAAACTGGTTGGTTTGATAAAGAATGCCAAAAACTAAGAAAGGAATTACGATCATTATCAAATAAAAAACACAGAGAGCCTGCAAACCAACAAACACGAGCCACATATCAACAAACCCTTAAAATATACAAGTCACTGCTAATACAGAAAAAAGCTGATCACATGAAAATAAAGCTCAACAAGATTGAGGAGGCAGTCGATCACAATTCTTTTTGGAAATTATGGAATAATTTAGATAAATCCAAAGAAGCCAAACACATTCCCATCCACGACCCAAACATCTGGACTGAACATTTCAGAAAACTCTATTCACAAAATGAACCAACCCTTACCCAAAAGAATCTGACCTCCAAATTACATGACCTAGAATTCACCTCAAAAGACCAGCTAAACCATTTAGACAAACCCATAGCATTAAATGAACTAATAGGCAAAATGAAATCCCTAAAAAATAAAAAATCCTGTGGCTTGGATGGAATATCTAATGAGATGCTGAAACATAGCAGCTCCAAACTGAAAGATGCTATTCTGAAATTATTCAATCTCGTATTAAAATCAGGACACTTTCCTGAAATCTGGAAAGAAAATCTAATAACTCCAATTTTTAAACAAGGTGAGAAGTACGACCCAAACAATTATAGAGGCATCACAGTGAGCAGTAACCTCGGAAAACTATTCTGCTCTATTAATGACAGATTACTTCAGTTCATTCAAGAACACAAAATTCTAAACTGTCAAATTGGATTTATGCCAAAACAGAGAACATCAGATCACATTTACACACTCCACACACTCATACAAAAACACGTTCAGCAGACAAAACAAGGGAAAATATTTGGCTGCTTCATTGATTTTCAAAAAGCCTTCGATTCGGTATGGCACAATGGACTTTTCCTAAAACTTATCCAAAGTGGAATAGGAGGAAGGACGTATGACATCATAAAGGACATATACAACGGGAACAAATGCTGTGTCAAAATCAACGATAGACGGACTGATTATTTCAGTCAGACCAAAGGAGTCCGTCAAGGCTGCAGCCTCAGCCCGACTCTATTTAATATCTATATTAATGAACTGGCATCAGCACTTGATAAGTCCTCTTGTCCTGGTCTGACCCTCGAGGGCAGAGAAATCAAATGCCTCCTGTATGCAGACGATCTTCTGCTGCTGTCGCCTCATGAAGAGGGGCTGCACCAAAGCCTCTCCATTCTGGAAAAGTACAGTAACGATTGGGCCTTACCGATAAACATGGAGAAGTCAAAAATCATGATCTTTCAGAAAAAGCCTCGTCGTGCTGACAAAAAATATGAGTTTACAATTGAGGGAACAATTCTTAATCATGTCACCTGTTATAATTATTTGGGTCTGACGATCTCAGCCTCTGGACAGTTCAACACTGCAATAAAAGATCTGACAGATAAGGCACGCAGGGCTTTTTACAGTATAAGAAGACCCCTGTTCAAATTCAACCCACCCATTAAACTGTGGCTAAAAATCTTCGATAGCATCATCAAACCCATCCTTCTCTATGGCTCTGAAATCTGGGGCCCCAAATTTAAACTAAACTATGAAACATGGGACAAAAACCCTGTAGAAATATTCCACCTTGAGTTCTGCAAGAACATCTTGGGAATTCACAGAAACGCCCCAAACCTGGGCTGCAGGGCAGAACTGGGCAGATTCCCTCTGCTCTCTGAAATCCAGAAGAGAGCCGCCAAGTTCTGCTTCCATCTTTCAGACACGCCGACAGATAGCTACCATCACTGTGCTTTCACTTATCAGCAAAAACACCCAGAGAGTGACCCCTTACACTATTTAGTGGAGAAACATCAACTCAATTCCACAATTCAGTGTAAACATTCAAAAGTTAAAGAAATTGAAAAAATAACACAGGAAGAATACATTCATGATTGGCAGCAAAGAGTAACTCAAGTAAAGAAATTAACTTACTTCCACAGTATAAAATCAGATTATAAATTAGCGCCATACCTGAGCAGTATTAAAGACTATGGTCAGAGAAAGCTGCTGACGAAGTATCGTCTGAGTGAACACAGTCTGTGTGTGGAGACGGGCCGACACAAGCAGAGCTGGAGAGCCAGAGAGCTCCGACTGTGTTCTCACTGCCCAGACGGACTCATAGAGGACGAGCTGCACTTCCTTACGGAGTGCAGCAAATATAAACACATCAGAGATGCCTATTTCAAACAAATAGCGCTAGTGTCACCTGAATTCCAGCAAACGAGCAGCACAGAGAAACTCTGGTATATATTGGGAGAGAAGGAAAAGTGCATCCACCTGGCAGCGCAGTATGTGTACTCCTGCCATCAGATGAGGGACAAAGGCTGAACCCTCTTTACCATTTACAATTACTCTCTGTATTCTTTTGTCATTTATTTATTTATTTTTCTCTTTTCATTGTGATAAGTTTGGACATGTATATGTGTTTATTTTTCCCCTTTTTATTAATCTGTCTGTTTGTATAATACACTTATTGCTTTGGCAACATTGTGATATGTTACACAGTCATGCCAATAAAGCTCAATTGAATTGAATTGAATTGAATTGAGAGTCTCTCACACACACACACACAGAGAGAGAGAGAGAGACAGTCTCACACACACAGAGAGAGAGAGAGTCTCTCACACACACACACACAGAGAGAGAGAGAGACAGTCTCACACACACAGAGAGAGAGAGAGTCTCTCACACACACACACACACACACAGAGAGAGTCGTTCACACAGCTGTGCTGATTCACATTCACAGCTGACGCGTCTGACTGACCGTTAAACTCGTCTCACATCCCAGTGTCACACCACACGATCAGAACGACGCGCTACAGCACTGCCAACCATAACTGTAACTATAATAACTGAAACAATCACTATTACAGTAACTAGATTTACTATAACTATAACAACCGCTACAATGATAACTTTAACGGTAACTATAATAAGTGCAACGATAGCTACAATGATAACTATAACAAGAACTATAATAAGCACAATAACTATAACAGCAACTATAATAACACTAACTATAACTATATAACAATAACAACAACACCAACAATAATGCTACCTATGATATCTACAATGATAACTACAATGATAATTATAACGGTAACCATAATAATGATAACTATGACAGTAGCTACAACAATAATAATGATAACTATAAGAGTAACTGTAATACTATAACAACAACTATAACAGTAACTATAATCACGGTAACTATAACAGTAATTATAAACGACAACTCCGAAATTTTCGCGGGCATTTTTCAATTTTTTCTTCGTATTTCTCATCCTTTCCTATCAAAATGCATGCTACAGATGCAAAAACGCAGAAAATCGAAACTGATCCGATTTTTTTTGTGGACATGATGTCGTATTTATTTTTTAACGTGCGAAAATTTCGGACTCAGTGTGCAATGACCTTAACTATAATGCTGTAACGATAACTATATCGGTACCTATAATTATGATTACTATAATGACAACTATAAAGTAACTAACTACAGTGCTGCTGATAATGGTAACTATAATAATGATATCTATAAGAGTAACTATAATACTATAACGATAGCTATAGTGGTAACTGTAATAATGATAACTATAACGGAAATCATAACTATAACAATAACTACTACGATTACTATAATGGCAACTATAATAACTATAACTGTAATATAATTTTAATGATAACGATAACTATAAAGGCAACAACAACTATAACGATAACTATAGTGATAATAACTATAACAATAGCTATACTAATAACAACTATAAAGGTAACAATGACTATAACGATAATGGTAAACAATTACAATGATATCAACTGTAACAATAATGTTAGCTATCCTGGTAACTTCAAAAATAATGATAACTATAACGACAATAAGTAAACTACTTTGATAATGCTAACGTTATGAATACCTGAAATGATTACTATAACAAAAACTATTTTTTCTGAAAATTTGTCGCCGCTTTAATTCGCTGGATTCTAATCGCATCCAAAATAAAAGTTTATGTTTACAGAATATATGTGTGTGCATGTATACATTTAAAAACAATGTTATGTTTATATATTACATATATTGATATATAATATAAATTATATTAATATAAAAATATACATGTAAAAATTTTCAAAATCTATACTGTGTGTGTGTATTTATATACACATAATAAATGTTTGCTCACAGCACACACACATATATCCTGTAAACAAAACTTTTATTTTGGATGCGATTAATCGCGATTAATCGTTTGACGGCTCTAATTCTGATTGGCTGTCAGTGCTATTACCGTTCACGATCTGCGAAAAACATCTTAAAAGTGAACCAACGATATTTTGGTTGTCCGTGTCGTTATCATGTGGCAATTTTCCGGTAGACTGGAGAGCGATTATTAAAACTCTTCGGTTGTGGTTGTTGGTGTTCAGCTTGATTCGGAAGTGACCCCTGACCTTTGATGAGGCGGTACCACTGCTTGCAGACCAGCGCGGCCGTCTTGTGCTCCTGGTAGGGCGACAGGAAGGAGAGGATGTACTCCAGCACCTCCTCGGGGAGCTCGCCCATGCTGCGCACGCCCGGCTTCACCTCCTCCGTCTCCATGGCCACCGAGCAGCTGTCCTCTCCGTCTGCGCAGCCAGACATCACGCCGTCTGCGGATCTGAGAGGAATAACACGCAAGTCTGCCTTCAGATCAGTGTCCACCGCTTTCCTGCAGAATCAGGCTACTTTAACACTATTTAAGATTAGTGCTGTCAAACGATTAATCGCGATTAATCACATCCAAAATAAAAGTTTTAGTTTGCATAATATATATGTGTGTGTACTGTGTATATATATATTAGGTTTATATAATTACACACACGTGTGTATACGTTTCAGAAAAATTTTATTTTTACATATTTATATATAATATAAATTATATGAATATAAATATAGACATGTAAATGTTTTCAAAATATATATACTGTATGTCTGTGTAATAAATGTTCACAGCACACACACATATATTCTGTAAACAAAACTTTTATTTTGGATGCGATTAATCGCGATTAATCATTTGACAGCACTAATTAAAAGATAAATTCACTTCCAGAATAAAAGTTTCCTGATAATTTACTCGCCTTCATGTCATCCAAGATGTTCATGTCTTTCTTTTCTCATTCGCAAAGAAATTCCACGGAGACGTCTATTTGACGTCTGCAGACATATTTTTTAGAGTGTTTGCTCATCTGCAATACGTCTACAGGACATCTCCTATCAGACGTCAAACAGACGTCTCTAAGATGTTTATGACTTAGAATATGTAATACTGACATGTTTGTAGACAGCAGATGCTTTCCAGATCAAGAGATCTTTAACAGACGTCGTCGTGTGCTATCTGGATTACGTTTTTTGAGGAAAACATTCCAGGATTTTTCTCCATATAGTGGACTTCAATGGAGGCCAGTGATTTGAACATCAAAAACGCAGTTTCAAAGAGCTCTACACGACCCCAGCCGAGGAATAAGGGTCTTATCTAGCAAAACAATCGGCCACTTTCTTAAAAAAATCAGGTTTATACACTTTTTAACCACAATGCTTGACTAGCATTAGCTCTGCGATGCAAGGACATTTTTATACTGAAAGTGAACTTATCCTTTAACACCGGGCTGTTTTTCACGTCCGCGGGTTGAAGCGACACCAATAATGTGATATTTAGATCTTGAAACGCGAATTTTAAAACAGCTTAAAAACGTGTATTTTTACACGTTTTTTTTTACTGCGGGATCCCCCAAAATGCAACTGGGCTAGTTTTGAGTATCAGTTGGGTGGGTTTTGTTGAGAAAACCTGGCAACCCTGATTGAGATGTTCTTCAAGACGGCCTCAGCTCATGACAACACCATTAATAATCAGAAACTGTGTTTAATAACGGACTTGCGCTGCTAAACATGGCATGAGAAGAGCTGGGAGCCGCAGGAATGATCTCCAGCTGTTTTCTCTGATCTGATCTAATTAGCGTGGTCTAAGATGATCACTCCGCTGTGTGTACTCTCGAGCAGTACAGCAGCGAGGAGTGAATCGAGAGGATTTTCAGCGGCTGCTCGATTAGCCGAGCGCTAACAGCCGGTTTTCTCGTCTGATGATGATGATGATGAAGATGATGATGCTGGTGATCAGACGCGTGTTTACCTGTCTGCCGGTGTCTCGGTCCGTCTCTCGCCGGCGTGCTGCTTCTGCTTCTCCGCGGTTGTTTGTTTGTGTTTCTCTTTATCAGCTGCTCTCATGAAGCTCCTCACTCCAAACATCCGCCATCTTCCCTCCGCTCGGGAGCGCGCACGCACACACGTCACGGGGCGACGTCCGGGCGCGCCCGACATACGTATTTATGGATGTATCGTTTGTTTTATTGACGATTGTGTTCGTCTAAGAAAGCTGTAATGCTTGATTTTGTGCGATTGTCAGTAATACGTGTGGCGGAAATGGTGTTCGTTATATTGTGGCGTCACGTTTTATTCTGAAATGTTATGAATCGAATCATCCAGCAGGTGTCAGTAGAGCAATAATCACAGCCTGGTCCGAGGATTTACTGTGCTGTGGATCTCGCTCTTGTATGTAGCTTCGGAAGGTCCGATTCATTCTAGCGAGTCGGTTCCTGTAGCTTCGGAAGGTCCGATTCATTCTAGCGAGTCGGTTCCTTCTAAATGGATCTTGCTCTCATATATGTAGCTTCTGGTATGTATCTTATAGTGCACTGGTATGCTTCGGGGAATAAAGAATTAATCTTAAAAAAATAAATCATATACATAAAACCAAACAGGAAATAAAACTGTTATTAAATGTGACCCTGGAGCACAAAACCAGTCATAAGATGTATAAAAGCTGAATAAATAATCTTTCCATTGATGTATGGTTTGTTAGGATAGGACAATATTTGAAAATCTGGAATCTGAGGGTGCAAAAAAATCTAAATATTGAGAAAATCTCCTTTAAAGTTGTCCAAATGAAGTTCTTAGCAATGCATATTACTAATCAAAAATTAGGTTTTGATATATTTACGGTAGGAAATTTACAAAATATCTTCATGGAACATGATCTTAATATCCTAATTATTTTTGGCATAAAATAAAAATGGATAATTCTGACCCATACAATGTATTGTTGGCTATTGCTACAAATATACCTGTGCTACTGAAGACTGCTTTTGTGCTCCACAAATAAGCATGTATTAATATAAGCATACTATTCTGTGTCCTAAACTCCTGAAACACTGGTCAATGCAGTTTGGGAAAGAAATCAATTAAATCTATGTGTGTGAAAATATTCAGATCTAACCCTCTTTGTAATCACTAACATTTTCATAACTGTAATTTAATTACACATTTTTTCTCAGTAAGTGTAACAGATTAGTTACATTTGTTTTGTAATTAAGCTATGTAATTCCGTGACATGTAGCTAGTTACTCTCCAACACTGCTTATACGTAGCTTAGAAAAGTCCGAATCTTTCCAGCGAGTCGGTTCGTTCTGGATCTCGCTCTGGAACATTGGAAAGTTCGACTGATTCCAGCGAGTCGGTTCATTTGAACAGAGTCTGAATCACTGTGGTGAATCGCTTTGTTCGGACGGTTTTTCTAAATGAATAACTGCAGTCATTATGCGGCATTTCATATGTTTTTGTGTCACTATGTTTTTGACTCAGTTTTATTAATTTGTTTCTATTAAATTGATGATAAAATTCATGAGTAATTCATAATAAATCTGGCATACTTTTATGTGAAATGATTTACATTGTGTTGGTGAGCTGTAAGTGATCTGGATATTTTGTCAAAGAGCAGAAAATCAGGTTCCCTTCAAACTCAAACAGACGTCATAAGAAATGAAAATGGCTTTACTGTCAGACGTAAAAACAGTTTCCATTGATTTCATGAGGACTTGTTTCCAGGCTCTCAGCGATTATTAACAGAGAATATAGACTCGTGATCAGTAAACATGGGCACAAACACACAACAGACAGACGAGCTGCAGCTTTAATCGTTCTACTGACACATGGAGAGATTCACACGAGCGTTACACCGGAGTCCCGTCCGGTTTGCTCTGGTCTGATGGCACTTCCTGTAGAGGGCGCAGCACTTCCTGTGCCTTGAGCGGCGGCGCGGAGCCTTTGGCGGGAATTGGCCGGCCTTCGTTATCCAGAAACCCTTCTCCATGAAGCCAGTCCATCTTCTGCCGGTGCTGTCTCACGGCGTCATCCACCCGCGCGTCGATCATCGCCTCGGTCAGTACACCATCCTCAGAGGAGTACGCCGCCGCCTGACACACACACACACACGTTACCCATGAGCCTCTGCGGCACACGCCTCATCACACGCCTCCATCAGATCAAACATTTAAAGGATAAACATCTCCCGATCATTCACTCACCCCCGTGTCATCCTACATGTTCATGTCTTTCCTTCAGTCAAAAAGAAATGACGTTTTTTGAGGAAAACATTCCAGGATTTCTCTCCATATAGTGGACTTCAATGGTGGCCAGTGATTTCAAGGTCAAAAACACAGCTTCAAAGAGCTCTACACGACCCCAGCCGAAGAATAAGGGTCTTATCTAGTCACTTTCTGAAAGAAAATTATATTTATACACTTTTTAACCAAACTGTATGTTGACGTTCAAATCACTGAGCACCACTGAAGTCCACTATATGGAGAGAAATCCTGGAATGTTTTCCTCAAAAAACGTCATTTCTTTTTCGACTGAAGAAAAGACATGAACATGTAGGATGACACGGGGGTGAGTGAATGATCAGGGAATGTTTATTCTGGAAGTGGACTTCTCCTTTAACACTGATTTCTCACTAAAGTGAGTGTATTTGTGTGCAGAATAAATGTCATTAACGGGCGAACGAACCTGCCAGGCGACTGCGAGTTTGGAGATTTCTCGTCCGGACATTCCCTCCACACGCTTCGCGATCTCCGAACACTTCAGCCCGTAATCAAACTGAGCCAGCTTCAGCCTCCTGCACACACACACACACACACACACACACACACACACACACACTTCGTGTCACATGACCTCACGTCACGTTCAGTGTCACGCAGCATTTTAAGCCAATGTTGCATAAAAATGTCTGAATCAGTGCTGTTATTGTAAACTAAAAACATAAAAAAAGACTTTAATTGAAATAAAGCAGGTAGTAAAATTAAGCATTAAAATGACAAAATATTAAAATCGGTGGCAATAGCCTTGTGGGCAGCGTGTGGACATACAGCGCCATTGCACTTCAGGCGTCTCGAGTTCGAATCCCGACTCAAGGACCTTTCCTGGTGAGAAAGAAAACGCTTGTGTACAGTGTTTTTAGATCTGTGTGTGTTCGGTGTTAAAGAGACAGCAGCCTAATAAACACACGCTGCCTGTTATTAGTGTTAATCAAAGAACAGAAAATCATTCACTGATCTTGACTGAATATCTTTAATAACTTTAATTAATCTAGATTTTATTTATGAAAAGAAAACGATGCAGTGTTTTTAAACTTTTAATTACAGTTTCTGAACCTGAAATTTGGTTCAGTTGTTTTTAATTTATGCTGTTGCTAATTGATGTTTGTTCCTGTTTTATTACTGGCTGTTTACATGTTTTTAACACTTTAATATTTGAAATTGACATTAGTGTAGTTGTTTTGCTGTGGTGTTTTTGTTAAAAGCAAAGGCAAAAGTTCCTCTTGTAAGTGTTCTGTAGGCTGCTGATTTTTGAAATGTTATTCAGCTGCAACAGAATGCTTTGCAAAACACAGAATAAATATGTTTGACATCTAAATGTTTGATGTTTGTTTTGAGTGTGTGTGTGCGCGTGTGTGTGCGTGTGTAAGTGTGTGTGTGTGTGCGTGAGTGAGTGTGTGTGTGAGTGCGTGACCGAGTGTGTGAGTGTGTGTGTGAGTGAGAGTGTGTGAGCGAGAGTGTGAGTGTGTGTGTGCGCGTGAGTGTGTGTGTGAGAGTGTGAGTGTGTGTTGCTCACTGGCGTCCTCCGGTGGCCGGCTCCAGCACGTATCTGTCGAAGTACAGTCGTACGAGTCTCTCTCTCTCCTCGAGTCCCGGCAGCATGAAGTTCACGATCTCGTCAATTCGGTCGTTTATGGCCCAATCAAACTGCTCGGGCTGATTACTGGCCAGAACCAGCATGAACCTGAAACACACACACACACACACACACACACACACACACACACATCAACATCATGTAAGCCGTTTGCGCGCGCACGTGTGTGTGTGTGAGAGAGACAGGTGTGTTTACTTGTTGCTCTGTTCTCCGGTGCGGTACAGGAATGCGTTCAGAGTCGCGCGCAGATCCTCGCTGATCCGCTCCTGAAACACACACACACACACACACACACACACACAGACGCGTCACATGACTCTGCAGCGACACACACAGATACACACACACACACACAGTGAGGAAGTGTGAGACTCACGGTGGATCTCTTGCGCAGGAATGCATCGGCTTCATCCACAAACAGCAGCAGCCTGGAGAACAGCAGAACACACACACACACACACACACATACACACACACACACACGATCATCACGGTCAGTCAAAACTTATCTGGATAAGACAGAAATATCAGTATAATTATATAATTACAGTAACTTAGTAAATTGTTTATTTAAAGTGTAAAATGTTTTTTCAAGGTGATTTAATTCATGCTGTAATATATGCGGTCTAAAAAAAAAAATCTCAATGTACTGATTTACATTTGTAAGTAAAATATAAAAATTACAAAATTATAATTTTACTATATATATTAATATATATTAGTGTATTATATATAAATTTGCTTACATTAAACATTAGAATTTTATAAATATATAAGAGTATTTTAAATTTAAATATAAACAAATCTAAAAAGTAGATCAATATTTATATCAATATTTTTGTTTTTTGTCAGCATCAGCAATACATTATTAATATTTAAATTATTTTAAATTATAATAAATTATTCTTAAACTATGGAAAGTTTTTACATCATGATTTAATTTATACTGGTATACGCAAACTAAAAAACAGAAGTTAATTTTACTTTTAACAGCAGCTTGTAAGACGAAGCCAACAAATGCACCGAGCAGCGCTGTCATCAGAAATCACCCTTAACAGATGAAAGGATAGTACGAGCCTGTCAAACATTCAAACTAATGTTATATTGTGAATATGAGATTGAGCTGAAGAATGAATGCTGTATCAGATGCAGGTAATCACACTCGCTGAGTCAATCTCTCTCTCATAATATTCTACATAATACAGTGAGCTTTTACTACAGTAACACGATAAGATTTTAATGCAGCAACTCAACGTTCCTTCGTTACTAGTTCTAAAGTGATGTTTTGGAGTTAGTAACGGAGGCTTGGGCTCAGCTGTTAAACTGAGATTTGAATCCGTGGCGGAAGGAAGCAGTTCTGCACAAAAGAGGGCTTTTAAAGACAATTTTTGTTTCTTATGTATTTATACACTTGTGCCGTCGAACAGTTGTATAAATAAAAAAAAAAATCAGTGAATGAAGAGGTATCATATCGATCACAAGTGCAGTATGGAGTACCTCAAGGCTCAGTACTAGGACCGTTACTTTTCACGCTTTACATGTTACCCTTGGGAGATATTATCAGGAGACATGGTGTTAGCTTTCACTGTTATGCTGATGATACTCAGCTCTATATTTCGTCACGGCCCAGTGAAACACACCAAATTGAGAAACTAACAGAATGCGTAGTCAATATAAAAAAAACTGGATGATGTGACAGGTCTCCTACTCTTCCTGCTACAGCCGGCCAGTGGGCGTGGCTTGGAGGCTCATCAAGAGAACCATGTCCACCTGTTCTTCCCTCTATAAAAGCTTTGGCTTTGTTGCTGTGGTGGTTGCTTGTTTGCTCCCAGTTGTTTTGTGTTTGCTTTTGGTTTCGGGTTGTTTATTTGGATTTTGTTATTAGTTGTGAGACTTGTTCTGTCTGACATTATAACATCTCGTCCACGTATGCTGCGTTCTCGAAACTCTGGCAATTTGATTTTATATATATATATATATATATATATATATATATATATATACACACACACACACACATATACA
>JAFVLL020023003.1:0-22337 GCA_021397915.2 Tor tambroides | reverse complement strand
CGTTTTCATTCACTCCTTCAAGTGAACTGTATGAGTGGACTAATGTAGGGAATAGTGAATGAGGGTATAGGGGGCGATTTCGGATACAGCCAAGGCCTCTTTCAATGGATATCAATATAGAAGAGGCTTCACATATCCTGAATTCAGTATGCTGGATTTTGCGAAGAAACAGCAACCAAGCCAAAGTTTGACTAACCAAAGTTTGACTTTGGTTAGTCAAACTTTTAAATACATTTTAGCAATTCTGTAGTAAACCTACATATTCACACTCCATGTACCATTTAAGTGGTTTTATGATTACATACAGCAGCAGTAAGCATGTGAGGTTGCCATGGCAAAGAGATACATTGCACGCAAATTATTTGTAAAGACTGTGCTGTCTATTTTTGCTGCGCTAGCAATAAACTCGTCAAATAGAATGCACTACATGTTTGTCAACAGAATCACAAAGTAGACTTTTATTAAGCAAATCAACAAGTGAATTACTCACTGTTTTAAAACAGATATATGTTGGACATGATTCAAGTTAAATGCACAACAGCAGGAACCAAACACATATGTGACCCTGGACCACAAAACCAGTCAAAAGTATTTTTTTTTTTAATTGAGATTTATACAGCTGAATAAATAAGCTTTCCATTGATGTATGGTGTGTTAGGATAGGACAATATTTGGCCGCGATACAACTATTTGAAAATCTGTAATCTGAGGGTGCAAAAAAATCAAAATATTGAGAAAATCACCTTTAAAGTTGTCCAAATGAAGTTCTTAGCAATGCATATTATATATCATACATTAAGTTTTGATATATTTACAGTAGGGAATGTACAAAATATCTTCATGGAACATGATTTTTACTTAATGTCCTAATGATTTTTGGCATAAAAAAATCAATAATTTTGACCCATACAATGTATTTTTGGCTATTGCTACAAATATAACCCAGCGACTTAAGACTGGTTTTGTGGTCCAGGATCACATATAGTAAATCCTATGGAAAATGGCTGATTAAGCAGTTTATATTCTGAAATCTGTTTTGTTCTGTGTAGATTAAATTACATTTAGAGGTAAATGGTTCTTTTCTTGACATAAATGTCACCTTTATGAGATTGTCCGAGTCCGGACTTGAATTATCAAGCATCGGCATCTTCATCTGACTTTATTTTGGTTAGGTCCAGATTCCTCTGCAGTTGTTGTATGTTGTAAAAAACGTTAAATATCTATTCACGCCATGCAACAGGCAAGCAGTATATAACAGGCTATTATCCGCCAAAATGCATATTCGTCACGTGACAACTTCTTATGCAAATGAGATTGGGGAAGCCATTAGTAAGTTTGATTTTATTTATTAACTTATTTATTTATTTTAAAATGTATTAAAATGACTACATTATATGCATATTTACTTCTGAGTTTCAACACTTCGAATACGGATTCATTTAGTTGGTTTAGCCTACAGCTAATACTGTCTTCACTCTGCCGGCAGAACTTCCCACTTGACATCAGAGCAAAACATCCATAGTTGTTAGTGTTGTGTAGGTGAGAAAGAAAAAAAAAAAGCTCTACGGCAAAAGAGCCTTGACTAACAGACATAAAGGACTGACTTGATGTTTGACACGGTGACAGAAATGACATGAAACAGCATTCAGTCAGCACTTTGCTGGAGGTATTTTCTCTTGCGTTTGATGAGGAAGCGTTACATTCTTTTTCATCTGTGTTCCTCCCACTGCCCTCACAACTTTGGGTACAATAGCCAAATAATAATTCTCTAAAGCTTTAACACAGTCTGCTTCAAACAATAGCCTAAACTTTTAATTGATGCAGGGTGTGAAGAGTTTTTCTGTCGATGTATTCATTAAGATAACAGCAATATTGATCTTCCTTTTTTGTTAAACGCAAAAACATGAAACAGTTTGAGAGATGGATTGTTTGTGTCTGCTGAGATGAAATATGGGGTAGGTAGAAAATTCACACTATACAGGAACTTTCAAATATGAAACCCACGCAGGCTTTTCAGCACCATGTGCGAAACTGCAGCACCAAGTCTGTCTTCTATTTTAGGTGTGTGTGTTGTGTTACAATAGTCCCGTAAGGTTACAGTAATAAACTGTAAGGTTATGTTTGAAAATACTAAAGAGTTTATTAGTGTATTTATTTTATTTTTTCCCCAAGTGTGTGCTTTTTTAAAAAAAAAAAAATAATTTTAACATTTGGAAAATTACAATTAAATGAGCTTGGCAATTTTTCCTCTTTGTGTAGGGTGTCAATGATTGTTTTCTGGACCAGTGCCAAGTCAGAAGTCTTCCTCATTATTGTGGTTTCAATGAACAAGAGATACCCGAAATTTATACTGTAGGGATGGTCATTTAATGAAACTCAAATGTAAATACTCTAATATTTTGAGATACTGGATTTTTGACTTTCATGAGCTGTAAGCTCTAATCCTCAAAATAAAAAAAATAATAAAAAAAAACTTTTGAAATGTTTTACTTTACATCTATGATATATGAAAGTTTCACTTTTTGAAATAATTTACAAAAAAAGTTAACTTTTTCACAATATTCAAATTTTTGAGATGCACTTGTATATACATTATATTTGTACATTTGCAAAAACCGATAACTCCATTTTTATTTATTTTCAGAAATCACTTTTTTTTATTTTATTTTATTATTTTTTTATTTTTTATTTTTTAATTGTGCATTCCAAGTAATAACCCAACTGCAGTTTGACTGATGTTTTGATTAAGTAATAATAACTTAAACAAATACAAGTAATTAAAAAAATTTAAGTTAATTGAAAGTGTTTTTTTTTTTTTTTTTTTACACGTTAAAAATTTGTTTTATAGCAAAAGCAGATAGCTCCAACAGTCGTTTTTTGGCAAAAGCAGATAACTCCAACAGTCGTTTTTTGGCAAAAGCAAATAACTCCACATTTCATGTTTTAGAGTTTAAAAAAACACTTGTTTAGTTGTAACGAGGAGTCCACTGAAGGCAAGCGTAGTATGAACCCAAGTGCAGTTTATTTACAATGTGAAATCCAAACATCCAAACAGAATCCAAACAGACGAAGACTTGACTTGAAACAGACTTGGCTTGACATGAAACAGACGTGGCATGAACAAACTAGACTCACCGACAGCGGGTTACAACGTTAATACACGACCAGGCAACAATGGCAAAAACATGGCTACTTAAAGTTAACAGAGAGGGTCACATGACATGAAACAACCAATGGGAAACAAGACACATGACTAAAGACAACCAATCAGAACATGACACATTCAACAAGGGAACCAATAGCAAAGAGACATGAGGGCAAGGGAAGCATGACACAAACAGGAACCATAACTAAACTTCAAAATAAAGACATGAAAACACACAAGAACATGGAAACAAAAACCCAAAACAGACCTTACAGATCCCCCTCTAAGGGCGGCTCACCAGCGCCTAACCATTCTCGACCCAAACAAAACCCAAAACAGGCCCCAAAAAGTCCAGGAGGGTGGTGGACCAGAGGCAGAATGGGGGGAGGGATGGAGGACCAGGCCCGTGAAGGGGAACAAGACTTGGAGCATGGGGCAATGGCGGGCCTGGGAGAGCAGGGAGCCATGGCGGAGCAGGCAAGGCAGGGGGTCCTGGCGGATCAGGCAGGGCAGGGAGCCATGGCGGAGCAGGCAAAGCAGGGGGCCATGGCGGAGCAGGCAGAGCAGGGGGCAATGGCGGAGCAGGCAGAGCAGGGGGCCATGGCAGAGCAGGCAGAGCAGGGGCCTCAGTGGCCGTGGCAGTACAGACCGTGAGTTCAGGAACGGCCTCCGTGGCCGTGACAGGACAGACTGTGAGTTCATGGACAGCCTCTGTGGCTGTAACAGGACAGACTGTGAGTTCAGGAACGGCCTCTGTGGCTGTGACAGGACAGACCGTGAGTTCAGGGACGGCCTCCGTGGCCGTGACAGGACAGACCGTGAGTTCAGGTATGGCCTCCGTGGCCGTGACAGGACAGACCTTGAGTTCAGGAACGCCCTCCGTGGCCGTGACAGGACAGACCGGGAGTTCAGGAACGGCCTCTGTGGCCGTGGCCGTGACAGGACAGACCGTGAGTTCATGAACGGCCTCCGTGGCCGTGTCAGGACAGACAGTGAGTACAAAAGTGGGCGCCACCACCTTGGGAGGTTCTGCAGCGGAAGCCGCCACCTCTGGAGGCACAGGAGCAGATTCATGGACAGGAGAGGCCTCTGGAGCAGACTTGTGGACAGGAGAGGCCTCAGGAACAGACTCGTGGACAGGAGAGGCCTCAGGAGAGCAGTGTGCAGCCCACACGCTCAAAATGGCGACCGCCATAATAGGAAGCACTGAGGTCAGGGGAACAGTCTCTGTGATAGCCAGTGCTGAGGCCTAGGGATGCCAGCTGCTCGCACTGACAGCAGTGGTGGGTCCATCACACTGGCAATCAGTCCTGGCCCAAGCTCCGCATCCGCAGGAGCTTGGGTACTACAAAAAACCCCCCAAAAAAATCCTTAGGGGAATTTTTGGTGACAGCAGTGACGTGACAAGGCTCAGGCGTGGCGGCCATCTTGGCCGGGGACTCAGGCGTGGCGTGAGCAGGCTCTGGCTTGACAGGCGTGACGTGAGCAGGCTCTGGCTTGACAGGCGTGACGTGAGCAGGCTCTGGCTTGGCAGGCGTGACGTGAGCAGGCTCTGGAATGGTGGGCATGTGATGAGATGGTGGAAGCTCAGCTGAGACCTGATGAGACTCTAGAACGGCGGCCATCTTCTGAAGAGATTCTTGCGTGGCGGCCATCTTCCGACGGAGCTCTTGAATGGCAGCCATGTTATGGAGGATCTCTTCAGTAGCTAGCATGACGTGAGCAGGCCCTGGGATATCAGACATGATGTTAGCAGAATCCAGATTGGCAGACATGATGTGATCAAACTGTGACTTGGTTGACATGACAGGAATAAACTTTGACTTAACTGGCGTGATTTGAGCAGGTCCTGGAGCAGCAGGCATGACGTGAGCAGACCTTGGCGTGGCAGACATGACGTGAGCAGACCTTGGCGTGGCAGACATGATGTGAGCAGGCTTTGGCATGGCAGACATGACGTTAGCAGGCTGTGGCTTGGCAGACATGACGTGAGTAGGCTTAGAGGAAGTGTTGTGTTCCTCTTCCACGACACCCACAGTAAAGGATGATCCAGACAGCAGTAGAGCATGATCAATATATTGTTCCAGAGTCCAGTGAGGGGTATGGCAAGGCATGAGATAATTAAGGGAATCATTAAGTCCATGGTGAAATATGTCCTTTAAAGCCACATCATTAAAACTGACCAAATGGCACAGTCCACAAGAGTCAGCAACATAATCCTCTATGGCCCTGTCGCCTCCAGCGAAGGCAGAGGAGGCTAACAACAGGTTCATTTAACGAATTCGTGTATTCTGCTGTGAGAGTCCACTGAAGGCAAGCGTAAGCATGAACCCAAGTGCAGTTTATTTACAATGTGAAATCCAAACATCCAAACAGAATCCAAACAGACGAAGACTTGACTTGAAACAGACTTGGCTTGACATGAACAGGCTTGACATGAAACAAACGTGGCATGAACAAACTAGACTCACCGACAGCGGGTTACAACGTTAATACACGACCAGGCAACAATGGCAAAAACATGGCTACTTAAAGTTAACAGAGAGGGTCACATGACATGAAACAACCAATGGGAAACAAGACACATGACTAAAGACAACCAATCAGAACATGACACATTGAACAAGGGAACCAATAGCAAAGAGACATGAGGGCAAGAGAAGCATGACACAAACAGGAACCATAACTAAACTTCAAAATAAAAGACATGAAAACAAGAACATGAAACAAAAACCCAAAACAGACCTTACATTAGTCTTTGTAATCTCCTCAGATGATAATGTAGATGCCTGACAAACGTTGTTGTTGTGATCATAGACTGTATGGATGTGATTACATGCAACACACAGAACTTTTCCCTCACCATTGTAACATGCTGCTTTTGCAAGGTTCCATGGAAACGTTTCAGCATTCGAAATGATCCGTCCTCGATCACTTTTAGTCAGCTTTGACGAAACTCCTCTCAGCTAGCACATCTTTTCAAAGTGAAAGTAGCCTTGTCACCTGACCTGAATACAGCGCGCTGATTCGCTAAAATGGACTTATTGTGAAAACATGTTTAGGGTTTAATGCCGTTTATCGGTTTTGACAAATAAACTCTTCATATATATATATATATATATATATATATATATACTATCATGGCATTTTCAAAAATAAATTAATGGAACATCAAACAGAAAGAAAGAAAGAAAGAAAGAAAGAAGCCAACAGTGCACTTAATAATTTTTAAGTTGTAACAGCTTGTTAAGTTGTTAACTTGTGCATACTAAGAATATATATTTCAAAATATCCATTTAAAGAAAGGGGAAAAATAAGAACTGGAATATTTCTTAATAACTTCCAGTTTTTCATTTAAAAATGTCAGCATCTGCTTAAATGATAGTAGTAAAATTTCTATTTAGTAATAATAATAATAATAATAATAATAGCTATATTGTGTACCCATTGGATTGTGTCTATAAATGAAGACATGGAAATATCTTGTCTCTGGTGTGTATATTGATCTGCCTGTTGCAGACACCATCCAAATGATCCTTGTTTGTATTTCCTGCGGTTGCCTGTGTATAATAAATTACAGAAAGCTATTCTGAGTATAAATAGGACCCATTAAACAGCATCCATGCCTGGGTGGGCAGACAAGCTGTGAGGTGTTTTTTTTTTTTTTTTTCATCTTGTAATGTCTTTGTCACTCTTGTGAGAGAGCCCCCGTGATAAGTCTGCCAAAAACTCGACTGCCCGGATCTCTTATAATGGATGACACGCTGACACTGACCAGTCATTCTACCCCTCCCTTCTATTCCTTAGATCAAGCCATCACAGAGATCTTTATGAAATACCTCCTTCTCTCAAAACACACATCTTTCCTTCCCTCATCATTACACCAGGCTTTATGGCATATGACAGCTCTCTCAGAATAAACACATACTTGCGTGCTAGTCTCAACCTCAGCCACAGTTCACTGACTCTCTGATGCATATTACATAAATGGCAGACACTGACTCAAATTGACAGTTCCAATACTATTGGCTGGCTGCTATAATAACTTTTGCCAAATTTGCCAAAGTTTGTGAGGTTCATTGCATTGACTCTTTGAAAGCTCAGTTCACATGGAAGTGTGCACATATCCATGAGAACAGCTTTATTTACAGTCTTGTGGTATAACCACCTAAAGATGAGTGACCGGCCAGAGTTTCACATAAAAATTTGCCCTGACAGCTCAAATTATAAATCAATATTATAAGCTTGCCCGCATGTTTTGTGGTAAGTCAAGGCTATTTTTTTTTTTTTTTTTTTTTGTGACAGATGGACTTTTGGCTTGTTTAGTTGGGGACAAATAATATTTGGCAATATTGACTGCACTGGCACTATTAGATGAGAACTGAACTGAGCTGGTTTATGGATGAATTCTAACTCATTCCATGATTGATGAAGTTTAGTACTTTACACAGTTATTGAACCAAACTGAATCAACAATGAACTTATTTCAACTGAAAAATGACTATTGTTTTTTTTTTTTTTTGAGCTCCTTTACAGTACAATTGAATACTGTTTGCATCACTGAATCATTATTTTCCTGCTTATAACTGTAAAACTCACAGCAAAACTAATTTATGTATATGTACTACACATCATCATTCAGTAATTATCATCAGTAATTACATTGATTCCAAAACCTAAAAGATCCAGAACAGTTGTAAAGGCATCATGAAGTTTAATTCATGTATTGCGAAGAGATATAAATTCTTTATATAATAAAGGATTTAATTTAGGATTTTATTCAAATCTAAATATTGATTGGCACTCAGACATACATACAGTATTTGGTTAACACAGGAGTTTGTGCGAGTGTCAGTCTTTGTCACTCATAATATTCAAATGAAAAGACACAGGAAACAATGTCTGTTTACAGTATAATGTTGTATCTACATCTGCATGAGTGTGGATATTGAAGAACCATTAATGGAAATTAACATCATAAATTATTTGTTTCCAGTAAATGCAGTGATGCAGTGATGGATCTTGTACCTGATTCTTCTTGTGTCTGCATTCATGAAAATCTTTGGTGATAGTGTACCGATCTAGAAAAGACTGCTGCATCCTCTCTCCAATCTAGTACTCAGAACCGACTTTCAAAATGTGGAATATTTTCAAAGTTACCTGATTTGTATTACTTTACTGAACTGGGTGCTAAAACAATTCAGGAAGTGTGTAAACATAAAACAACACCATCAGTGACCACAATATCTTCTTAGTGAATCCATACAGTACAGTATACTGTGTGTACTGCCTAGCATAAAGACTTTATCATCAAAGAACAAAGCTTTGCCAATAGAGACTTCCGTATTCTGAAAGGATCTCTCATGGCAAGAAGTGATTAGTAACAAGATGGATATCCAGATGGGCATGTCCGCTCCACGTCCCATCTATCAATTGTGTCCGTGTGAGTGGCCTCTCTACAATGCTGTGCTTCAACCCTGAAAGCATCAGACTGGAGAGATCGCAGTCTTTGAACATCCTCTGATAAATGTGACCTCTGGTGTACAATCGCTCAGGCGAGATACAAACTGTGTCACAGATTCAAATCCTACCACAAAGAAGTCAGAAGACACATAGCTGTGGAAGTATTACACAACATATTATAAATGAAATATGATTTGTCCCTGCTAATAGCATTCATCTGTAACCTCTTCCATGGCCACTGTGCCAAAGTCTAAGAGGTGGCGGGAGGATAATGCGGTGACAAGAAACATTTCCTGATGCCTTTTCACAGACAGTCTTAAACCATCAGGATTTTGGATGACCGCCACTTGGTTCTTTCTTTCTTACACTTTCTCTCTCATCGTCCATGCATTACAGTGCTGGTGCCTCTCTCAGGGCCTTGTGTCGCCTCAGGCTGCTGAATTGTTTGAAAAACGCTGTCCTGCATAATGCTCTTGATGATTGTTTAATTTCAGTCAGCTGGCAGATTTTTGGGTGCTTGTCAAGTCAACTATAGCGTTGGGCAGAGCTGTTGCTTTTTAGGAAAACAAAGAGCATTTTCAAATAGAACAGCTAAAAATGATCTGTTTTTTGGCAGGCAAAACTGTTATTATGATTCAACATCCTGAAATACTAAGCACAGGCAAGAAGGTCTTAAAACGCAGTATGAAATTATAATTATATGAATGTGTGTATGTGAAATCTGTGAAAAGGTTTTTTTTATAGTGATGATTGCAGTTTATCAGTCTGGCATATTGAAAGCCTCCAATTACAGCTGGGCAATAAAACAGTCTCAAAATGGGTTTGAGATAAAATTTATGTTGATAACGATGAACTATTACACAACAGAAATAAATGTGGCATCAGCCTGTCCAACACATACCAAGTATTTTACATTTTTGGCAAATTGATGGCTAATTTGTTTGAATGTCGATATTTGAAGAGCTGTTGACGCCCCACTGACGGTTAGTTTTAGGGGTGGACCAACATGCTTACTTTTTTTTTTATTATTATGAAAATCATGTGTTTCAACATGAATCACATCATACAAATAGATACATGTTTTCTAATGAGACTGGAATTTGAAAAACTGAAAAAAATAAAATAAAAAATAATAATAATAATAATAAAATAAATAATAATAAAAAAAATAAAATAAATTAATGCAGCGGTTAATATTGATATTGAATTATAAGGGGGGAAAGGATGTAATAATATTTTTGGCCATATCGCCCAACCTTATACAAACAGACACATACAAACAGAATGAATGTATTCCTATTTTTGTGAAAGTGACTTTTTGTGTATTTATTTTATTGAAAATCCTATAATAGACTTGGCCTATACGTATATATTGTATAGGCAGATAATTAGATGAATTATAATATTTTAAATGTTATTGTTTTGTTATAACACAAAAATAATAATAATGATAATAATCTCCTCTAGTGAATGAGTTATTCTCACTAATTATGGTGTGTGGAAAAATATAGAAGATCCTACATTAGAATAACAGCATTTTGTTTTGGCATGAGTAAATGAAACCATAATTTACATTTTTAAGTGAAGTGCCACTTTAAGCTGCTTCATTTTGTGCAGTAGAATATAGATTGTGTATATTAATAACAAGGTTAATATGAGTAAAAACTGCTGAGGTCATGTGCTTATTTTTTAGAGGGCACTGCTGAATATTTCAGGCCAGGCTGTTGTAGCTTGGAGCTGGACTATTTGTCTTTTCCAAAACAAACTTTTAGACACAATAAGTCTGTCCTTGGAAAATAACCAAAGTCTAGGTTTGCTGAAGGAGATTGAATGTTATATGCTGTAGTATAATGCAAACAATAAAGTTATATAGCAGTGCTGCCTATAAAGGTATGGTTGTTGTATTTAACATTTTAATTTACAGTAGAACAGAATATCTACCCATTGATAGTTCAGGTTCTAAGGTAAATGTGATTTCATAACGCATGTCCTTGGATCAGCATCTTTTGTTGGTCTTGAAAAAACTTTTCTTTCAAAGAAATATAAATGCACATTGACAATACCTAATTAACATTAACAAGATCTAAAATCTAAAATTAGAATGTTGTCAAAGCGCTAATTCCAGTCCTAAACCTAACCATCCAATGTGATCCTGATCTTGATCTTGTTTTACTGAATTTTCATGCTGGTCCAGGTTTCGGACAATTAATGTTAATTTGGGACTCATCTAACTAATTTATCAACATAGTCAAGATTTTGTCTAGCAAAGCATGTTGATGACCATGTTCAGCTAGCACGGTTTATCTTGTGAAGCTAGTTGACTAAACTAGTCTTGTTGGTAAAACTAGTTAACAGCCTGATGCCATCTTTTTAGCCAGGCAACTCCAGACCACAGTTTCATGAAACAACATGGACCATTAAATGATCATAGCCCTTCCGAGGTTTTCAAAATCCACAGGTGGCTAGGGGAGCTGGGAAGCTGGGCCTGCCGCTGAGCTACATATGCTAATGTTTCATTCATTTAGCAGTCCATTACACCTCAGCATTCAGTGCTCCTGGGCCAAGTGGGAGGGTCCTGATGACTGAACACTGCTGCTTGACAAACTGAGCTACTGTGCCTCCACACCCATGGCAACATCACAGGCATCTGTTTGGTCATGCTGATGTGAAATATTATATCCATTTCCCTAAGCCTCCAAAAGCATTTTACATGTGCTAAACAAAGCTACAGGGCATGAGCTGCTTTCTTCATAAAGTAAAAGAGGTTATTTTAAAAGTAAAAGGGCAAAAAGTGTAGTTTTTAAAATACAGTGCCGTGAAAAGTTTTTTGCCCCCTTCCTGTTTTTTATTTATTTATTCATTTATTTATGCATATTTGTCACACTTAAAAGATCCAGATCATTAAACAAATTTTAATATAACACAAAGATAACCCGAGTAAATACAAAATGCAGTTTTGAAATAATTATTTAATTTATTAAGGGAAAAAAGCTGTCCAAACCTGTCTGGCCCTACGTGAAAAAGTAATTGCTCCCTAAATCTAAAAACTGGTTGTGCCAGCCTTGGCAGCAACGACTGCAATCAAGTGTTTGCAATAACTGGCAATGAGTCTTTCACATCGCTGTGGATGAATTTTGGCCCACTCCTCTTTGCAGAATTGTTTTAATTCAGCCACATTGGAGGGTTTTCGAGCATGAATGGACTGTTTAAGGTCATGCCACAGCATCTCAATTTGGATTTAAGCTCGGACTTTGACTTGGCCACTCCAAAATCTTAATTTTGTTTTTTTTGAGCCATTCAGAGGTGAACTTGCTGGTGTGTTTCGGATCATTGTCCTGCTGCATAACCCAAGTGCACGTGAACTTGAGGTCACAAACTGATGCCTGGACATTCTCCTTCAGGATTTTCTGATAGAGTGCAGAATTCATGGTTCCATCAATTATGGCAAGTCTTCCAGGTCCTGAAGCTGCAAAGCCGGCCGGCCACTCCTGGGAAGGTTCACCACTGTTCCCAGTTTTATCCATTTGTGGATAATGGATCTGACCGTGGTTCGCTAGGGTCCCAAAGCCTTAGAAATGACTTTATAACCCTTTCCAGACTGATACATGTCAACTATTTTGTTTCTCATCTGTTCTTGAATTTCTTTAGATCACAGCATGATGTGTTGCTCTTTAAACATGCTTCACTTTGTAAGACAGGTTCTAAGTGATTTGTTGATTCAACAGGTCTAGCAGTAATCAGGCCTGGGTTTTGCTAGTGAAATTTAACTCAGCTTTCTAAAATAATGTGATTAATCACAGTTCTTTCATGATTTAACAGGAGGGGGCAATTATTTTTTCTTTTTTTATTATTTATTTACTTTGTACCTTTATAACCGGTATGCGCCAGACCGAATCAGAATGCAGATTTCAGTGCCACTTAAATATCTGAGCTGTCGACTAAAATGTTTGCCCTCTGGTGCTCTGAAACAGACTTAAGAAGCATCATAATCACTCGTGATCGCTAGTTAAATTATACTGCTTTCATGTGGTGTCAGAATATTCTGAAAATTTCCCGGCTGAGAAAATTCCCATGAACGCAGTTCAGAAATCTCTGATACAAATCCAACATCTTTGTAGTAACTTTAGTGTCCATGTTGTTTTCACATTCCGCCTTGAAAGCACAACTCGGGAAAGGAGACCATCCGAGAAGCTCAGTGCACAGCGATTAAACTTGCTCTGATGGCAGCAGGTAGCCTACCATTAGCTAGCTACATTACATTTTTTAGCTACATTAAACGAGCTTGAATTAAAACGCTTAAAGTGAAACTTCTCTTGTAATGACTTGCAATGAGAAGGTTTCTAAACCTTTTGTCCAACAAAAGAGAACATTATAACGTGTTTTTACCACAACATCAGTCAAATAACTTCATTTTGTGATCTGATGTGGCTTCTTATCACAGAATCAGGCAGAAAAGATATTATATACTGTAAAAATTGCTGTGTTGATTAGCAATGGATAATTTCTTATGAAAATACTAGAGAGGCTTGAAGAACACACATAAAATATACATTGTCATAGTCGAGTGTTTATTCATGTTTCATCATTCAAAGCTTTTATTCTTCCTTTTATTCAGTCACAGCAATATCTAGATACCTTTATCCATATTAGGGATTTATTGGAACGTCACGAGTTCTATTACTTCTGTGATGCTTATGTAGAGTTTCTGTGCAAGGGCGTCCTCCAGCATCCAATATGAGTGAAACAGATAATGGTCAATCCATCCTATTTTGGGTATAAATATGAAAAAAATAAAAATAAATACTTCCCTTAAAAGAAATTTGAAGTATACATATAATACATGTTTTTTCTCCAGTGTACAGGAGGTTTATACAGTATGAAAACCATTATGCTATGGAATGACCCTAAAAAGCATGGAAACCCAACACTTACCCTATATAACTTAGTAAAATTCCACTCAACTCCTAGTAATTTCTAGACAAGGAGAGAAGAGAGAAGATGTTTTTTTTTTAATTGGCTAAAAAAGTGTGGCCCACTCCACTGACTTTTTTTTTTTTCTTTTCTCATGTACATTGCTAAAATATTACTGCATGTGCATTTTTATAGTCAAGTCAAGTCACTTTTATTTGTATAGCGCTATTAACAATGCAAATTGTGTCAAAGCAGCTTTACATCAGCTTGATATAAAGCTGGGTGGCTTTATATCAGCTTTACAGTATTTAGATGGGGAAACAGTGTGTCGAAATAGTGTCATATTATATTGATACATATACATTTTTTTTAGTTCTACCAAGCACTGAACTATTTATTGGATAGACATTGGTTAAATACTACAAAAACCATGATGACATCACTACAAGTGTTCGTTCCACCAACACAGTTGAGCACAGTTGAGCATGATTAGCTAAGTGTGCTGAGAATTCAGGGCCTGGAACTGTTTGTAATAATTTTTTGCGGTCATCCTCAAGTGAATAAGCAACATGCACACTTTTTTATTGAGCTTGGAACAGCTGGTAAAAAAAAATAAAAATGGTGAAAAAGCTAATTAATATCAGAATATCAATCTTACAGATTTAAACCACACATAAGTAACAAAGGCCTGGTTGCAGACAGGGCTTAGACTAACCCAGGATTAGGCCATAGTTCAATAAGGACATTTAAGTAGTTTTTATAAACGTGCCTTAGACAAAAACATTACTGTGTCCATCTTGAGACAAAACAAAGGCATTGATATATTTTAAGATCAATCAGTGCAAGTTTCTTTCAGCTGAAACAGCTCAGACTTACATTTTAGTCTGGGACTAGGTTTAAGCCTTGTCTGTGAAACCAGGGGTAAATGTATTAATTAACTTTTTTAGGAACACGATAGTCACATGCTCACAAACCACCTACAGTCCTAGAAACATGCAGTTCCTAAAGTCAGTCATTTAAAGGCCAAAACACATTGCACAGTTTTAGCAGTCCTATAAGATCTCTGCATGTCACACTGTGCGACATGGATATAATAATCTTGGCTATGACGTGTGTAGATTGTACGATGATAACACCTGTTGACTCATACGCTACGATGCATGTTACTATAAAAGAAAAAAAAACGTCATCAGTATGCGTTAGTGGTAAACAAAAAGAGCATGATAAATCACACTTTAGCAGTTGTAGTTATTATTTGTGCTGAGAATAAGTGGAAGCGGCGAAAGAGGGAGGCATAAGAGCTTGAAGTAAGCAGTTTTATGTTTTAGCGCCGTGTAACATTGATTTCATGTCGCATTTTTATTGGTTGGTCAGTAAACGTGGATCGTACCAGCAAACACACTGTGCGATGATCATGCTGAATCGTAGGCTATCTTTGGTCGCAAGACCGTGACAACGGGCGTCTTTGAACCTCTCTCACTGTACGACACAGGACCACCGATTAGGAGCCACGATCACAGAAATCGCCACGATCGTTTTACGATGCCAATCTTTTGTCTGGGACAGCCGACAAACATGCAGTGTGTTTAGGGCTTAAGGTTTGGACTTGCATTTAATGAGTGTCAATTAATCCCAAAACATCCACACCTGAAATTGTGATTTCCAGCATTTTGAGGCATGTTTCTTTCTAAAGCATGCAGAAAGCATTTAGCAACACACCTGCTGTAAGTGAAGAGTACTTTCCAGCAAATTTCTTAACCAGAGGAAAGCACTTTGATGTTGTGTTTATAATCACAGCTGGCTGATATAGCACAGAGTGACAAGCACCCAAAGGCTCTTGAGCAGAGGCGCAGATACGCCCACCCATCAACAGACACACACACACACACACACACACACACACACACACACACTTGTACATAATTGTGCAGAGGATGCACGCATATCCAAAGATGCAATTCAGATATGCTGAATGAGAGGCAGCATTTGCATGCGTTAAATGACTTTTGATCACGGGCTGTTCGCACACGCTGAGCTGCTCATTCCATCAATTTCAGAAACAGGCGTAGTGTGGGAACATTGGTGGGGTTATTTCAAACTAAATAGAGGCACAGCTTACACATTCACATATCCAGTCATACTTAAAGATAAAGATTCCAAAAGTGGTTTTCAGAGTGATGCCATAGATAATTCCCCAACAAACATTTGATGTAACAGTTCTTAAAATAACCTTTTTTTATTTTAAGATGCATGGTTGTTAAAGGAACAGTAACAAAAAAAACAAACAAATAATAACTAGATAAAAAAGTTTGTCAAGACAAAGTTTGTCAAAGACTGGCTTGAGAAAGCTGGACCAGAAAGTTTGAACATTTTTAAAAAGTTTTATGTTTGTTTGATGGTTTTAAGTCTGAAATAGTTTGAAGTTTAAAGTAGTTTTAAAAGCTTAAAGTTTGAATGTTTTGAAGGCAATACGGTCTGTCAGAGATAGATAGATAGTATCTATTGGTACCGGGTCAGTTGCTAGGGTGTTGCTATGCAGTTGCTAAGGTACCTAGGTCTGTTGCTAGGGTGTTGCTATACGGTTGCTGGGGTGCTCGGGGTGGTTGTGGAAGAATAGTTCGCTTAAATTTAATCACCCTCAGGGCATCCAAGATATAGATGAATTTGTTTGTTCATTGCAATAGATTATCACTTGTTCATCAATGAATCCTCTGCAGTGAATGGGTTCCATCAGAATAAGAGTCCAATCAGCTGAAAAAAAAAAAAAAAAAACCTTCACAGGACTTTACAAGTAATCCACATGACCCCAGTCCATTAATTAACTTCTTGTGAAGTGAAAAGCTGTGTGTTTTAAATAAACAAATGAATCATTAAGATGTCATTATAATAAAATTATGTTGTGTTAATATATAACTTAAAACTTTTTCTTTTGCCTAAAATACAAGTTTTATCCATAATATTGCTTTCTTCAGTGGGGATGGATGGATAGATGAATGAATGAATGAATGAATGAATGAATGAATGAATGAATGAATGAATGTGAGAGAACAACAGGGGATGGACTTTTTTTCAATGGAGGAAGCATTACTGTGGATTATGGAGTAATACTTTGTCCAAAAGCAACATTTCAAAGTTCAAAATGTCTTAATGGTAAGTTTGCAGCTTTTCACTTCAGAAGACATTAATTGATGGACTAGATCATTAGGATATTTTTATCAGCTGTTTGGATTTTCTCTGACAGCCCCAATTCACTGCAGAGGATCCATTAGTGAACAAGTGATATACAGCTAAATTTCTCCAAATCTGTTCAAATAAAGAAACAAATTCATCTGCATCTTGGCTGGCCTGAGGGTGAGTACATTTTTTTTCTCTCCAATTTTCAATTTTGGATGAACTGTTCCTTTATAGCGTAGATTGAATTTAAATAGGATTGATCTAAATCACTCACTCAGTGATTCATTTTGCAGCAATCAACTTACTTGAGAAGATTGTTAGTGAACAATGACTTAAATTTGAGTCTATTCCCAAATAAGATAGTGGACCATACCCAAATTTATGATTAGAGGAATAGTTTCCCAAGCACACATACACATGCACACACACATAAACATAAATCTTTACTTCAGCTGACACACTTTATGTATGTTGCTCTGTTTTTACACCCCTCTGTCAACACTATTAATTTGAATCATGTGTTGGGGCTCATCTTTAATTCATGTGCCTCTCTTCATAAACCTGTTTACTGTAATAGCCTATACCTGGCGTGTTTTATGTATGTAAATAAGCCCTCTACTCTGAGAGATTTCATCCAGCTTAATATGCATCTGATTTGCATGGTCGCTGAGTTTGCCTTTCCTTTGAAGGGCCAAATTAGCCCCCAGTCAAAGCAGAGGCTGCATTGTTGCTTTAATTTAATAGATTCACTGATTGACAACCAATGTCTTAAAGTAATGAACAATTTGACCCTGTTGTTTATAATGTTTTGCTGAACATTAAAGAACACACTCTCACATTTATGTGCTGACAATTTTCATATTAAGATGTAGTTTGAAGTAATTTACTCCTTGATCATGAATGATCATTATGAGTCGGAGCAATTCTGAGTGCAATCACAACCATGCACATTGATGAAAGTGCAAATGTTCCTCTTTGTTTTTTTTTTGTTTTTTGTTTTTTTTTGTTCTTTTTTTAATAAGATGTGAACATAAAACGCCCTCACTCTAGAGTTGTATTTGTTTTATTTAATTTAGTTTTTAAAATCATATAGTTAAATATCATTATACCACTTTTACCACACCAAGGGCTATTTTTACTGTCTTTTGCTGTGAACATAATTGAATTTTCTTGAATATCACTTAAATGATGTTTTCTCAAAGTGTCAAGTTAATTTTATCATGATTTTTAATTATTCTGGTGACCCTTCAATAAGCTCTGCCTCAAAAACAATACTGATCAGTCGTACATTGGTAGTTGTTCACGACCACCATATTGTCAGATACACACCACATTTTAAATCTAATATATCAAATAATATTTTAATATTACAAATTAGTTTCAAGTTAATTTAGTCTCACTCAAATGTATATTAATTTGTCTACTGATTAATGTGATGGAAATAATAACTAAGGCTTTCACAGAACCTCTGAGTGTGTCTGAGTTGTGGAAGGGTTCAGGTCATTATTCTTATAGATTATAATTGCTGTCAGATAAAACTAAGCTCCTCTTTTATCAGTTGGTGGTTAACTGATCAGTTATCGTTGTATATATTTTGTGCAATAGCAGATGAATGCAAATTCTTCACATGACATAATTTACCAAATGTAAAATAAACAATTAAATTAAAAAGCAACAGGCATATTTTAACATGCATTTTATTTTTTATTTTTCTGTCAATGCCGTTTATCAATATTTGCCATGCCTGCTACCAGCTGAATAATTATATAGTTAATTCAACCCCAGGTATTTGGAAAAATGGTAATTACAATGCCTTCAGTCAGCTCCAGCGAGAAGGATGAAAGCTTAATGGAACATAGAGGAATACTCAGAGAAGACATTCATGACAGTCAATTAAGCACAAACACTAGAGTGTTATTTATTTATTTATTGAAGACATAAAAAAAAAAAAAACTCTTCCAGACATCTGCCACCCATACTGCTTAATAAATTCTGTCTGCTTTCAGTGTTTAAAACTCTAAAAAAGACTCAAGACAGTTTTACCCAAAAACTCTGGGTATGTACGAAGAAGGAATTTTGCACATTTTAGCTGTGTTAACTCTGCTTAGTTAAAGAAACTGATTGCTTGACACCAACTGCTCAGCACAGCCGAGGATGGAGGGCTTATCAGAAGAAACATGCTGCTGAGGAAAGGAAAGCTGTGGCTTTCCGCGACCCACTGGCATTGCATTTGCCTGAGGAGATTATGAGGACAGTAGGTGACATAAAGTCAGCTCGGACTCAGAGATTTGCATTAGTTGGGCTCATTCTAACAGTAAACAACTGTAATGTTCATAAAGCCACAGAGAAAAATATCCTAGTTGTCTTTTATTTTTTCCACATTGCACTAGTTGGCTTTATGTACTTAATAATTAAGGTTGTCAAACACCCATAGCCCCCTGCATAAAAAGGTTCTAGCTTAATTGGTTGTGCCTCTTGCAATAGCTGCTACCAGTCACTTTTCTGAATTCAAGAGCAGCCTGCGGCAAACACTGTTTCCTGATTTATTTTAGTCCTTTTTAAAATAATATCTAATAATTATTTTATAACAACTGTATTAGTTTGTTTTCAGTTAATGAATTGTGCACATTTTAGCTCTACAATTTTATTATGACAAATGAATCTCTGTTGTGGCAGGAGTAGTCAATGTGGAACAATTTGGCAAGTCCATTGCAACAGATCCATTCCTCTCTGCTAATGCAATATGATTTGTTGCAATAGTGTTTACGAGAAAATTACATAAACAGATCTTTTATCCCACGAGGACTTTAGTCTCATTGTACGCTATTATCTAAAATAATGTTAGTAAACTTAGCAATTTACCAATATGTTACCTATTCAAAAAGGGTCATAAATGTTCTTCAAAAATGAAACATGTAAACCTAATATTGTTTTTTTAGGTTTAAAATTTGTGTAGGTTTTACTCAATCATTCTTTAGGTTTGCATGCTTTTTTATTAAGAATTTTTACTAGAGAGGAAAAAAAGTACAGTTTTACAGTGTTTGTTGAGATGGAATTGATGCAGGTTTATGAACATTCCACTACCTCTGCTGCCACGAAACACACACAAATAATGACCTTATTTTAAACCAAACTATTCTGGATATGACCTAGAGATATTTTAGGAGTAAAAAACAAAAAAACACTGACTGTATTTATTGCAATAACAATTTGTTAACTCAGAAAGAGCCAGGTAGTTTTCCACAGAATGGTATGTTCTAGTTCAGGGATCTCCAACCCTGCTCCTGGAGAGCTACTGTCCTGCAGACTTCAGTTCCAACTCTGCTCCAACACACCTGTCTGTAATTATCAAGTAGCCCTGAACACCTTGATTAGCTGGTCTAGGTGTGTTTGATTGGGGTTGAAGCTGAAATCTGCAGGACGGTATCTCTCCTGGAGTAGGGTTGGAGACCCCTGTTCTAGTTATTTTAGAGAGGCAATTCTTAACGGTTTGATTTTCTACGGAAATAGATGTGGGGAAAATGGCAATATAGGTTAAACCATAAAATCATTGTTAAATTGCTTCAACTAACAGAGAGCAGTTTTGTCTACAGCACCATAGTGTTTAACCAGCTTCTTCATGATAACTGTATTACTGTTACTTGAAAGTAATATACTGATTTTGTCTGATGTGTGTATCAGGGCCTCTGAGCTTTATTAACCAGCAGGAGCAATCCATCAATTTTACTGCTTCACTGCCACTGCAAGAAGTAATTTCCAAAAACCAGTGAACTGCACTCACCAGAGCCATTCTCTGGAATATGGCAGAACAACGATTAGATGAATGACCAAGAACTGCACCTTGATATAGACCAATGACTGTATAAGGGTCACTCAAAGGAAAGGATGCCATTTGTGTGACTGACTTCTGATAAGGAAAAAAAAAAAAAAAAAAACTGTTGACCTCTAATCTAAATATTTGCATAAATGCCACTGTGAGTTTGTTATAATACTCTTGTCAGTTAACATCCACTCCTCCTCCTCGGTCTTCATGTTGACACTTCGTCCGCCCTGATAAATGACTGTATCAGGCTTTACAAGCACACATGCCCTCCACATAGTTGCTCCGGCCACAGTGGATGACCACAGTTGGGTAATCAATTTGAAATTCTTCCAGAGAGAATGGAGGTGTTCTTCTGTAACTTATCACCTTAAAGTGAGGAATCATTCGATTTGACCATCACCAAACTGGCCAATAAGGTCCAAATAGAACCTTTCACCAACGATTTATGAGCTGTATTATCCCTACTATATCAGTAGTGTTACTCTATCCATTTGGGAGGACATACATTAGAAATGTCAAAGGAGACAATTGATTCCTGGGCATGAAAGCAGTATCAGTGTTATCAGCATCCTAGTGGAAGTTGTTAGTATTCTATGTACTTGTTACTAATACTGCCTTTGTGTGTGCTGAGTCTGACATGGTGAAGAAAATGGTTATGATATCAGAAAACCAATGTACTGGAGATGATTTCCAACAGTGTTGCAAAGTGGATCTTCTGCTAGTGCCTAAGGCAAGGAGAGAAATCCAAGACGATTCTTTAGCATTATCTGGACTTTGCAAGCTGTCTAGTTCTCACTGCTGGTGATATATGGCAAATATCTTTTCTTGACCATGCCTTAACTTCTTTTTTTTTTTTTTTTTTTGCACATTTATACTATAAAGAAATGAATCACCATTTTGTAGTCTAGAATCTTACCTTACAAGATAATAATAATCAAATTCACGTATATACAGTCTGAAAAAAAGCATGCCTCCTAATATTAATGGGGTGAATAAATAAAGGGAGGTATTTGCATGCCAATTAGCACTAATGATCTTTTTTAGCACAATAATTAACTCCAGGGTGTTCATCTGGGATTGAGTGCCATAGGGAGACTACCGAGCCAGCTGCTGATACCAGCATGGAATGTTTTCGAATGCTTCTATGCATTTACCATGAACTGCAAATGTATTAATGATAGCAGTACTTGGGCGCATGTGCCTTATCTTTGCCAAATTGGTATTATATTCACAAAACTAACAGTCTGTGCATACTGCAGATTTGCACACTAGTTAAGTAATAGCTGGGGTTATCTACAATTACACTGGCATATGGGGTTACTCACTTTAGTAAACCAAGAGGTCTTGATGATAATTTGATAAATTCTGTGAAAATCATATAGGTGTTTTATTTTTTATAATCAATCAGTAAAGACAGTTTTAACATAAATGTATTTCTAAATCAATTCATTAAAACAAAATAATGAAGTCTATAGGTGCAATGGATAAGGTAATAATTAAGAAAACACAGCTAATTTCAAACCATAGTGTGCTTAATTAATACTCTTAATACTCTTTTTAAAAAGTATGCTAAAGTGTGCTATTTCACAAAGGCATTCTTACCTCATGAATTAAGAGTGTGTAGTGGGCAGTGGCACAGTTTTGACATTTGTGTGTAACAGTTAGTTATGTTATAGTGAGTGGTGTTTTTTTGTGATGTTACTGTCTGTAACGAGGAGTCCACTGAAGGCAAGCGTAGTATGAACCCAAGTGCAGTTTATTTACAAACGTGACATCCAAAATCCAAACGAAGACTTGACTTGAAACAGACTTGACTTAACA
>JAFVLL020023001.1:0-41894 GCA_021397915.2 Tor tambroides | reverse complement strand
TCAGAGAGATTGTAAAGTTGGCAGCACAGCGACGTTTCCAGTTTGTTATAAATAGGCTCCATAAATCTGGAGTGGGATCAGATCTGGCACGGCCAGGAGGGGATTTCTGAATTACAATCCGCTGGTCTCCTGCCAGACTCATCCGTCAACGCGGCCACAAGAGCATCTCCTGCCATCAGCAGACGCGAGGATCCTCGCTCGACTCCGGCGTGAGCGCGAATCCTAATAGAAGAGCATGAAATATTCATATGCAAAACTCCAGATAACTGGCTTCTGTCTTCACTTGGTAACGTCTTAACGCATTTAATTAAAATTAATTCAAAACTCAGGCCACAGCGCACTTATGTTCCCTCTCGCTCTTTGCATGACAAAACTGAATTTTAAACGATGCAATAATTCACTGTGCATAAGTGATTGATGATTTGTAGCTGTGATATTTGCTTTGGTACAGAAGAGCGGCAAAATCAATATTTGTTACAAATCAATTTGCATTTGTAAATGTCACAGACGTCCAGGTCAAGGCCACCAGCAGATCAAAGGTCAACAGCAGGTTAAAGGTTGCCAGTTTTTAGTGGTCCTGATCCAAACAGCTTTTCAACATTTATTTCATAACTCTGTATTCTTACTGAATGACAACGACTGTCTTATTTTTGCATTATTATTTCTGCCAAGCAATTTTTGGACTAACAGCTTAGATAACATGAAGCAATACTGAATAACATAATTTTCATATAAAAATATTCAGGTCACATTTCACCCGATAATATCAATCAAGCAATCAATCAATCGATTTGGGCGTTATATTAGACAGCAAATTTTCTTTTGAAAATCATATTTCCCATGTCACAAAAACAGCATTCTTTCATCTTAGAAACATTGCCAAGCTCCGGGAACATGTTACCTGTTTCTGATGCAGAAAAGCTAGTTCATGCATTCATGACCTCTAGACTGGACTATTGTAATGCACTGCTAGGTGCTTGTCCTGCATCTTCAATAACCAAGCTACAGATAGTCCAAAATGCAGCTGCTAGAGTCCTTACCAGGTCAAGAAAATATGTGACCCTGGACCACAAAACCAGTCTTAAGTCGCTGGGGTATATTTGTAGCAATAGCCAAAAATACATTGTATGGGTCAAAATTATTGATTTTTCTTTTATGCCAAAAATCATTAAGATATTACGTAAAGATCATGTTCCATGAAGATATTTTGTAAATTTCCTACCGTAAATATCTCAAAACTTCATTTTTGATTAGTAATGTGCATCGCTAAGAACTTCATTTGGACAACTTTAAAGGTGATTTTCTCAATATATTGATTTTTTTGCACCCTCAGATTACAGTTTTTCAAATAGTTGTATCTCAGCCAAATATTGTACTATCCTAACAAACCATACATCAATGGAAAGCTTACTTATTATATTAAATCTCAACCCTTATGACTGGTTTTGTGGTCCGGGGTCATATATGATCATATTACCCCAATTTTACATTCTCTGCACTGGCTACCTATTAAGTTCCGTATCAGTTCTAAAATATTACTACTTGCGTATAAGGCCCTAAATGGTTTAGCTCCTGCGTACATAACTAGTCTTCTATCATGCTACAATCCATCACGCTCCCTAAGGTCACAAAACTCTGGAGTTTGGTATTTCCTAGGATAGCAAAGTCCACTAAAGGAGGTAGAGCTTTTTCACATTTGGCCCCCAAACTCTGAAATAGCCTTCCTGCATTCACACAATGTATCTCATAAGCTTGTACTTCAGTTATATCTGATCAAATGCACATTATCATTCTTGTGCTCGGGTTGAACACGTCATTTTTTGCTTGTTTGGAACAGCAGCTACACTAAGGTTGTCTCTATTTGCTTCTCTGTTTCTGCCATCCTGAGGCAACTAGGAATTACACAAGCTTCAGTCTGGATCCAGCCCTTAAATGATCTGAGATGACCCAACACCTGAGAAGAGATGATGCCAACCCCCCAGAAGACCTCAGATGATGCCAACCCTCAAACAACATACAAAACCACCAAACTTTGCTATAAGTTGAATTTTTTAATGTACATTTATGCCATATGGACATCAACTTGACATAGCCACCGCTGATAAGCTACTACTAAATATAACGTAGAAACTTTAAAACAGAAACGTACATTTTCTGTAAAGCTGCTTTGCAACTATTTGTATCGTGAAAAGCACTACTAAACTTGAACTTAATTGATATTAGATAGATCGACAGACAGACAGACAGACAGATCAAATTTCCCCCATAAATAAATAAATATAAATTCTACCAAGCAATTTTCAGACAAGAATTCATTGACACTTGAAATGCATTTGTAATGAAAGAGAGTGCTGATTTTAATATGTAACGTGTGGCCTGGCTTGTGGTTCTCAGTGTTTTATACTCTACGACTGTACTTTTTATCTTTAGATAAAGGCCCATCTCTATTCCACACGCTAACGGTCTGTACATCCTCACGACAAACAAAACCTCCTCCAGCTGAAGGCCAGCGAGTGTTGCCGAGTCGTGATGCAGATCCAGATGCTGAATACCTGCAACCTTGAGCATTAAACAGCATTTTAGAAACACACACAGACTCGCTGCATGATCAAATATTGATACTCTCTGTTCCACGTAAAAATCCTGCATCTTCCCGAGTGTCTTTTCCCGATGAATTATTTCTAGCAACATCGAGGTCTGTTCCTGTGCGAGTAACGGGTTTCACTGGCCGCTGCTGATGTGTTTGGGATCATACAAGATCTTTCAGTTTATCATAGAACAAGAGAAACGTCCACTGAAAGGGAAGAAAAGCTCTTATGTACACAACCTGCCCTTGGCGAGTAAAATTAAATTAATTAAAATAAAACGTAATAAAAAATTAAGTATTTATTTGATTAATCACAATTTAAAACAGTTAATGATAAATAATATTTGTGTTCATTTTTATTAATTAATTAAAGAATAAACCTGCTATTATGTTGAAATTTGGAATTTTAAAAGTATTTTATTGCGATTGGTCAATAAGGGCATCCTGAAGTCAAATATTTGTAAAATTACTAAATTGAATAAAATAAATAAAAATATAAAACAAGTATACAAACTGCCATTGGCAAGTAAAATAAAATTAATTAAAATAAACAGCTTAATTTAAAAGTTCAATTATTTAATTTATAAATTAAAATCTAAAAAAACATAAAATGATACAATTATTAATCATTTTTATTTTTTTATTAAGGAATCAAGGAATAATATTATATGGGAATTTGGAATTTATATGGAAATTTGGGGAATTTTATTGTGATTGATCAATCACAATAAAATTTTACATGTAGATAAACTGCCCTTGGTGAGTAAATAAAATTAATTAAAATTAAACATTTAATTAAAAAAAAGAAAAATAATTAATTTACAAAATAAAAAATTAAATTATGAATTATTTATATTAATTATTAAAACCGCTTACTATATTTTTGAATTTTGAGTCTTTTATTGGGCATCCTACAGTCAAATAATTGTAAAACTAATAAATCACACACACACACACACATCAATTATTTAATGAACAAATTTAAATGTCAAATAATTAATGATTAAAATGATAAATTAAATTATTAATCATTTTAATTTAATAATTAATGATTAAAGCTGATTATTATAAGGAAATTTGGAATAATTTATTGTGATTGGTCAGTAAGGGCATCCTGCAGTCAAATATAAAAAAATACAAAGCATGTATGAGACCTGAATAACACTGTGCTGCTGATCACCAACAAAACCCAGTCGGACATTTGATCCAAACCTCAGCGGCCAGATGTGTAATTAAGTTTGACTTTACACCACAAGACCCGTTGATCCCGGTGAACCGAAGTGGACCGGACACCGGAGAGAAAACCGCATCAAATCCGCCTGATGTCAGAGTCAGCGAAACACTCGCAGCTGTCAGGAAAAAGCTGCTTCTGCCCACCATCCAACCGCAGCAGCTGCTCGCAGCCAAACACATGATTCACAGCAGACCGCAACCTGCTACAACACTCAACACTGACACACCTCAGAAACATGCAATGAGAATAACATGCAATAGGCCAAATACATCTTGAAGGATAAAGAACACCAATCACAGCCTTCAAAGGGCTTGACTGACAGGACGACTTTCCAATCAGAAGGCTTCACCACTTTTCACTGAGAACTAAAGCACATTCAATAAGCGCCTAGTGTATAAATCAGCTTAGCAAACCTCTGAGCGATAATGCGGGAATATTGAACCTTTTAATAATTACTCAAATGGGCGAGACTGTGTGTTTGTGGAAGACTGTGTGACCTCACAACGCCCATCTCACTTTTGTGGTCTACAGATCATTAACTAAATGTACAATGGCCTTGAGTACTGAATGGCCATTACTTAATGCTTTCAGGTAATGAAAATAATGGTTGAATATGAATGCTACAGTCAACAACATTAAATACAAACCAGGCCGAGTCCTGGAGAAAAACTAGGCTTTCCGGCAACAAATTCAGGCTATAAACATATTGAACATTTTGAAATGTTTCTAAAACGTTAAAACGTCCAGTTTTCTTGTTGTGATTAGAAAGTTATTTAAAGATACTCTATACAACGTTCTATTAACTTTATTTTCAAACAAAATATAATGTTATGTGTATGTTTATTTTTAAACATTGCAAAAATGTTTCTTACAACATTCTACTAACTTTATTTTCACCTTAAAAACAACATTATTTGACTGTTGGTAAGCATTTTAAAATGTCCAGTTTTCTTGTTGTGATTATATTTAAGTCTTGCAACATTTTACTAACTTTATTTTCACCCAAAATTGAATGTGATTTGAATATTTATTTTTAAACATTACAAAAACGTTTCTTACAACATTCTATTAACTTTATTTTCATCCCAAACACAACGTTATTTAACAGTTCTTGTTGTGATTATAATGTTATTTAAAGGTTACCAAAACATTTCTTGGAATTAGTACAAATAACATTGTACGAACGCTTTCTCTCAACATTATGAAAGCATATCTCAGACTTTAAGAATGTTTTGTCTTAACATTTGTATAATGTCAGTGAAAGTTGTAAGGACATTTCTTGTTTGCTGGATGATCTGTACTTGCTTATGCAAACATGGCCGTCTTGATGTTGTGGGCGGTTGTTTATGGAGAAGTGGAAAGTCTCAAAAACTTCATTCTTGCAGGAACATTTAGCAGCGTTTTCTGATGAACAGCATGAGAAATCAACACAGCCATTTGTTCTGCTTGTGTGAGCCAGATCATCTAACCAAGATCATCCACACATCACATTACTGACCGCAATACACACCTGAGAAACAGCTACAACATGAAACTCTCAAATTACAATTTACGAATATTATGAAATATAATTCATATTTCAAAGGTAATTCATAACCATTTTGCAAAAGCTCAACCAAAATTTGATCAAGCACGCATTAAATCGATCAAAAGCAACAGTAAAGATACGCTATTGCCAAAAGTATTGGGTCGCCCCCTTCTAATGAACAGGTTTGACTACTTTAGTAATTTCTATGAGTACAAATCTTAATGTTTAAGCATATAATGATATTCTAGGAAATTGTGTGCTTCTAATTTTATAGCAAAAGTTTGGACAGGACCCTTTTCTAACATGACAATGCATCTGTGTATAAGACAAGGTTCAAAAAGAAAATGATTGATTGAGTCAGTGTGGAAGAACTTGACTGGTCTGCATAAAACCAAGTCCTAATCCCAGTTGAACACTGGCTCTGGTGTGACTGTAAATGCAGACCTTGGGCCAAAAACTCATCACCAAACACCAATGACTTGTACATATGGGTACAGTCATTTTAGACACTTCCAAAACTGTTGCAACAGAGATGGAAATACAATTTTTAAATACATGTATTATGTTCCCATCGTTGTTGCCACAGATTTGGAAGTGCATTTTTCTGTTCTAAAGAAGGGGGTGTCCCAATACTTTTGTCTATATAGTGTATGTACAAGTCATTTGTTGGCAAGTCATTTGAGTTTTTGGCTCAAGGCCTGCATTTACAGTCATACCAGAGGTGTTAAACTGGGATTAGGACTTGGTTTTATGCAGACCATTCAAGTTCTTCCACACTGACTGAATCAGTAATTTTCTTTTTGAACCTTGTCTTATACACAGAGGCACTGTCATGTTAGAATAGAAAAGGGTCCTGTCCAAACTTTTGCTATAAAATTAGAAGCACACAATTTCCTAGAATATCATTATATGCTTAAACATTGAGATTTATACTCATGGAAATTACTAAAGTAGTCAAACCTGTTCATTAGAAGGGGGCGACCCAATACTTTTCAAATAAATAAATGTTCAAATAAATGTTGCTCTTTTGAACTTTCTATTCATCAAAGAATCAAAGAAAAAATAAGATGCATCATGATTTCCACAAAAATATGAAGCAGCACAACTGTTTTCAACATAATAATAATAAGAAGAAGAATGTTTCTTGAGCAGTAAATCAGCATATTAGAATGATTTCTGAAGGATCATGTGACACTGAAGACTGGAGTAATGATGCTGAAAATTCAGCTTTGATCACACGAATAAATTAAATTTTAACATATATTCACATAGAAAACACTTTTTTAAAATTGTAATAATATTTCACTGTTTTTACTGTAATTTCCATATTACTGTAATTTAAATAAATGCAGCCGTGGTGAGCAGAGGAGGAGGAGGAAACGAGTTTCTCTGACTGTCAGTCTCTCTCACATGCTGAACACACACATCGGTGTGATGAGATCTGATGTGGCGTTCAGTTGGAACATCATCCACCTGCTAAAGGGAGTCTGGGCCGTTTTCAGAGAGGAGAATAATTCATGAAACTCAAAATAAAAACCAAAAAAAGTCCCATATTCATGCCATCACACATTAACAGGGCAGTAAATGGGCTGCAGATACAGAAACCCTCTGATCAGTCTATGATACACATGCTGGAGCGAGGAAATTATCACAAAAACTCACTAGTAAAACACCTGCTATAAAAACGAAATACAGTTGCTTGCAAATTTGTTCATCAGAATACTGAATGCTTTAGAAAAGCCAACTATTAAGAAGGTTTTTATCATTAACATATATAGATTTTCATTAACAAATAAAGCAAAAATAAAACAAAATATAAAAACTAATTTAGTACAAAAAATGTAAATGTTGCCTGGGAAAATAAAATTAAATAAAATAAATATATTATATATAAAATACTAAAATAACTAAAAGTAAAACTGAAGCAAAAATAAATTAAAGCTAAATAGATTTTTTTTTTTTTTAAATCTATTAAAAATTCCAAAAGCACATTATAAACTAAAATGAAAATGAAAATTGAAAAATAAATGCTTATTCAAAATACTAATAAATACTATAATGGAGTAGTGTTGTTATCATTAACTTAGAATATTAAAAATAGATTTTTATTTATTGAAATAAAACTGAAATAAAATAAATTATTTAAATGTAAAATACTAAAAAAAAATAAATGTTGCCTTGGTAACTAAGTAAAATAAGGTTGAGTTGAAATACTAAAATTACTAAAAATAAACAAAAATAAATGAATGAATGTAAAGTAAAAATATTTTAATATGTAAATATGTAAACTAAAATTAAAATGAAAACTGAAAATATGAAAATAAATGCTTATACAAAATACTTATAAATCCAAAAGTAAATAAATATTACTAAAATAACAATGCAATATAGAGCCATTTTTCCTCGCTTTTTTCTGTAAGTAGTTACAGTATCTGCCAGCTAAATGGACTTTGCTAAATAGAAACAATAAAACTAACAAAAATCACAAAAGCACATGACAAAATTAGCTAAAGCTAATTTAAAATACTGAAACAATGTATATTATGAAAAGCACTATAGAAATAAATCTGACCTGACTCAATATTTCTGAATAAAAATAAGCTGCTCGCTGCCAAAGCGTCACAGCTATAGTTACAGAGCCTCGCTAGGCCATAATGAATGATTGTAATTAAGTTAAGTGCGACACCGAGGGCTAATTGATCACCAGGTGCTGCCGCCGCAGATAGAGTTACAGTTTGAAGAGCCCAGCCGTGAGAAAGGACGCATTTTGAGACCATATTTTGAGACGCTGCGGCCCTGACCTTCCCCACCTGCGGTCACGTCTGGATTCCCCTGATGGGCACAAACTGCTCTCAGATCACTGGATTCGCTTCGAAACGCTCCTGCTTTTTCCTGGTTAGCGCAGAGAGAGAAAGATCAGATGTGCGCAGTCTTAACACACACACTTACGGCTCTACCTGCGAGAAGATGAATGAGTGTTGTCAGTAAATGCGTGCAGGGCGACTTCACACCGGGAAAATAAGGGCATTATCTCCCTCAGATGTCCTGACGATGCAAAACTACACAGCAACCTCATTAAACACCACGTGGAAACAAATCGCTCATTTTCCGTGTCATTTTTCCAATTTTAATGGTATCAAATAAACATCTGTATCATCTGAGCACAACACAATAAGCTCATAGCTCGATAAGTAACTGTGTGTTTTCATTGCTCTGTACTTCTCATATCGATGTCAGCACACAAAAAAACATTATTCTTTAGAATAGTTTATAAGAAGCCCAAACTCTTCTCTGTGAGCTCCTGAAATAAGATTAGAAGAGAGAAAAGTTTCTAAGAGATCCTCTGAAAGTCATATATTTTGTTTTGTTCCTCAAAGTTTTACCCTGTGCAGAAACTCTCAAATCGCTTCTGCATTTCCATATTCATATATGCTAAATATGGCATCGGTCATCCATCAATATTCACAACTAATACGAGTTTTTCAGACTGGTTGTTAATTTTACATTAGAGTAAATGACTTCCAGTTGGTCTGTGTGTGTTGATTTGTTAATATTAAACCAATCCATTAATAATTTTAATCCCAAGGTTTGATTAATTGAGTTAACTAGTCAAGACTGCAAAAAGCATCTTTTTCCATGACTGCCATTTAAAAGTATCTGCTTCTTCTAACAAAATAAAATTTGCATATATATGTCATATAATAACATATGTATATAATCACCAAGACTTTCTAGTAGATGTTACTATAAATAACATTAAAAATAAACATAAATTAATAAACATAAAATTAAACATGTAAGAAAAATGATTTTAATAACAACATATTATCAGCAATATTTCATCAATATTTCCAAAAATAAATAAATGTAAATAAATAAATAGAATTAAATTATAAATTAACTTTATTTCATTACAGTAAATTTGATAATAATAAATATTTACAAAAAAAATAATACATAGTATATATATATATATATATATATATATAAATAAAATTAAGCGTCATAAAATATTATTTTAATAACATACATAATCACCAATATTTCATTATAATAATAAATAATATACAAAAATATGTAATTTAATTTAAAAAAAATATAAAATTAAAGGGTTACTCCATCCCATGAAAAAATGAAAATTTTGTCATTAATCACTTACCCCCTTGTCGTTCCAAACTCGTAAAAGCTTTGTTTGTCTTCAGAACAAAATTTAAGATATTTTGGATGAAAACCAGGAGGTTTGTGACTGTCCCATTGACTGCCAAGTAAATAACACTGTCAAGGCCCAGAAAAGTATGAAAGATGTCGTCAGAATAGTCCATCTGCCATCAGTGGTTCAATCTGAATGTAATGAAGCGACGAGAACACTTTTTCTGTGCAAAGAAAACAAAAATAACGACTTTATTCAACAATTCGTCTCCTCCGCGTCACCGTAGCGCCATTTTGGAGAGTATTCGCTGGACACAAACCGCGTATGCTGTTCTGTGTCAGCCGCACCACACAGGTACGCTGTTTTCGTCACTTTATTAAAGCTGAAGTCCATAAGTTTTGCCTCTTTGTCACCATCTCTGTTTGAAAACCTGGAATTGCAGCTGCTTGGGGAATTATCTCGCTTGCGTTGGTTTTACTCTGGCACAGCTCCAGCGCGGATGAATCTAATGTTTTGAGGTGAATGTGTAGCTGTCAGTCACCGCACCGGTGTGTGGATATTTACTGTACTTCGCAATCACAGATTCTAGCCTATGTCTTGGAATATATGACTCAAATAAAAATGTTCACCATATATTGCCATCTGAACAAGTAACAAGTCTTCCACGTTTGTTCTGACCATCTGAGGAAAAAAAGTATTACAATAAATCGCGCTACAAATGGTGATTTAATCTAAAGATCGGTTAGCTCATATCACATCAAACCGTGCAAATTATTTTTGTTATACTTTATTCTCAAATTATTAATGTTAACAACATCAGCATTGCATGACTATGAGTATAGTGTGAATTATTGTGTAGATTTCAATTTCTGTAACGTTACTGTCTAATCTAATTGTTATGCTATTCAAATTTCATATTAAGAAATTCTTTTAACCCAAAAAGCAAACTAAGCTCCCTTCGGACTAGTTTTCTTTAAAATACAAATATTGTGTAATCCCAGGCTATCTGTAATCAGAAGCACATTTAAAACGGGAATATAATTTAATTTCATTCACATGTGTTTCATAAACACATAATCCTTTCTGGATTACAATCCGCCATCAAAATGATACATTTAATAATTCCAGCTGCTGTGAGAAAAGGCTAAACGATCCGTTACCTGCAGGATCCTCACATGCGATATAGCCTACTAGCCAGGACAACTTCTTTATGTTTACAGACGTGACGTAATGACGCAGTGCCATGCTCGAATTTCCCGCGAAAACCTACCGGTACCACTCAAGTTAGAAAACATTATTATAAGCTAATCGTTGTGAATCCGGCTAAAGTAAGGCGATAGTTCTGAACACTGGCTGGTTATGTACTTGCTCAAATATTGGTTTCGGATCACTTTCAACCAAAAAAAGTTACTGACTGCAGCTTTAAATTCAGATTGAACCACTGATGGCAGATGGACTATTTTGACGATGTCTTTCATACTTTTCTGGGCCTTGACAGTGTTATTTACTTGGCAGTCAATGGGACAGTCACAAGCCTCCCGGTTTTCATCCAAAATATCTTAAATTGTGTTCCGAAGACGAACGAAGCTTTTACGGGTTTGGAACGACATGGGGGTAAGTGATTAATGACAAAATTTAATGACCCTTTAAATACATCATAAAATATAATTTTTTTAAATAAATCTTATTTTAGATTATTTGTTTGAATTAAGATTATTTTATTATTATGAATGCTGAAAAGAGTTTCAACACTGCTTCAAAATTTTTGTGAAAACATTATGTGTCTTTACTGTCCCCAAATCTGGCCCCAAACCTTTGAACAGTTGTCACATAATTTAGATGATTAGCTCAAAAACCAATTGCTCCCATGAACAAAGACATCAATGACGGAAATGCCGTTTGCAGACTTCCCACCCTGGTAAGCCCCGCCCCCTCTCCTCATCCACTTACGTCATTGGTTACGGTGTGTTGAGTGACAGGTAGTGCAGTGCGTTGGTGGCGTATTCCTCCTGCACTCTCCCACACTCCCTCTCCCCGTTCTCTCGCTCTAATCCTTTTCCGAGCATATCACATTACGCTATTCTTCCCTTTAATACACACTAATAGCGCCGATATCTCCTGCCGTCTCCTCTGCCAACACAAACACTCTTAAAGCTGAACAAAGCAGCTTTACCTCAGCGGAGTGAGTGTTCAGTGCAGCGGAGCGGATTCCTCCCGCGCGCCTTGTAATGGCTCCACGTGCTTCAAATAAACACTCGCAGGAGTTTGTGCCAGTTTTCTCAGGTGTTTTCTTGAAGCTCGATCAGGGAGTGACAGCAGAGGTCAGAGTGAGTTCTGACGGTCAGTGTGACCAGATCTCCGACAGAAAACAAGCAAACAAACTGTTTGAAGGCGAGAGGAGATGCTTCATGCATTATTCAGCGCTGCCGGCTCTAAACTTCAGTCTTTGGGGGATTGTCTGACATCCCAGATGAATAATTAAGCTCTGACCTTTTATCCTCATTAAAGGTGATGCGGGGGGGAGATTTTCCTCCCGAGAGCGGTCGAATCCTAGACAACCGGTCAGGAACGGCACTGAAATCAAACACCTCGTGTTGCAGAGCCTCGGATGCGTCTACGACACCCAAACGAGAGATTTGCACATGCTTTTACATGTGTTAGGTGAGGTATCAAATTTGGGTTTGTTCGAGAAACATAGTGGTGCAAACTACTTCTTTCCGCCACGGATTCAAATTTCAGTTTGACAGTTTAACAGCTGAGCCCAAGCCTCCGTTACTAATACCAAAACGTCACTTTAGAACTAGTATAGCGAAGGAACGTTGAGTTGCTTCATTGAAAACTTTTTGTACATAAAACTCACTGTATTATGTATAGTTAGAGTATTATGAGACTGAGCGAGTGCGATTAGCTGCATCTCATAACAGCATTCTTCAGCTCAATCTCATATTCACAATAAAACATAAGCGGTATCTTTGTCGTACTATCCTTTCATCTGTTAAGGGTGATTTCCGATGACATTTGTTGGCTGCGTCTTACAAGGTGTTGTTGAAATTAAAAGTAACTTGTTTACAACAGCGTTTCAGTCTCTTTCAATATAAAAGTCTTTACTGCTGACTCACTCATAAAAACAGTCTTTTGTCACCATCTAATGGCGGAACAATGTAACTAAAATCATCATCACGAAAACACACACCTTCTCAATTAAATCAAACATCTAAAATAAGATGTGCAAACAATATAATAATAATAATTACATAATAAAAACAAATTAACAATTATATTACTAAATAATTCCTATTTTAAATCTAAAATACATTTACAAAAAATATAAATAAAAATATACAATTAAATAAATAATGCAAATCTATAAATCTTTTAAATCTAAAATAAGATTTACAAAAATACAAATACATAAAATGTGAAAAATTAAATTATAAATACAATTAAATAATATAAATATAATTTTTATAGATGATGTTCTATCTTATCTTATCATAGATGATGTTGGGTTATTTGATTAGAGCAACCATAATTTCAAAGAGAATAATAAATAATTCAATCTTTTTATACACCCTAGTAAAGCACTTTTTACACTGGTTGCACAAAACGCAATTTTAGTACATTTTCTTTCCATTACAGCACGTATTTGGTGTTGCTGTAGAAGCTCTAATGCTCGCTCTATAGACTCTGAAAGGCCTTTATATCTGTTGATTCAGTTACGCTGATGTGAGTGTGAGGGTTATCTGACTTGCGTTGAGCTCATGAAGAACCGCGCAGAGATTCCAGGCCTGAAACGTGGACTCGTTTAAGGCAGAGTGTATTTATATCCGGCAGAGAAATAATTCATTGTGATCAGAGTGGAGATTGTACACAAACACAACAGCTGTGCTGGATTAGAACAAACCCCGTGCTGCTCTGCTGCTTCTCCACTCATCTTCCTCCTCTCTCTTTCTGTGTGACGGGAGGGAGGATGTTTCTTTGAAGTGTGTTTGTCATGCTGCGCTGTGCTACTGCTCTCCGGTGGCTCTTTCCACAGCAGAAGCCTTGTATGTGTCACACGCACATCCCGCTGTCTGCGGCACATCTGGACCTCACACCAAACACACCACTACTGAACCCTCAGAGAACATCACAACTCTCTACAACTAATATAAGCTCTAAAAACTGCTCAGGGATATTATCGATTTGACTGCATTGTCTCAGATGAGACACTTGAACTGAATTGAGCTGAATAATGATACTATTGTCTTCTGTAGTGCTACTTTAAAGATAAATCGAATTAGTTTCATAATTGGTGGATTTTGCAACACTGTTATTGAATTGACTGAATCAACATTCAACTGAATTGAGCTGAATCGTTTTGAAGCTTATTGCTGAATCGTTTCATAATTAATGAACTTTACTGTTATTGAACTGAAACAAACTGACTCTGAACTGATTTGAGCTGAATAACGACACTATTGCCATCTGTAGTGATATTCAGATGGCAATAGTGTCATTATTCAGCTCAATTCAGTTCATTGAATTGAGCTGAATAATGACACTATTGCCATTTGTAGAGATATTTATAGCTTAATCGCTTCATAGTTGAACTTTACAGTTACTGAACTGAATCAACTCTGAACTGAACTGAGCTGAATAATCGCACAATTGTCTTCTGTAGAGATGCTTTGCAGTTGATTTCCATTTGTTTCATAATTTATTAACTTTACACAGTTACTTAACTCAATTGAATCACATGAATCAACTGAACTGAGCTGAGCTGAATAATGACACTTTTGTCTTCAGTAGAGCTGCTTAGCTGAATCATTTCATGATTGATGAACTTTACAGTTATTGAACTGAATCAACTCTGAACTGATCTGAATAATGACACTATTGCCTGTAGAGATGCATATAGCTGAATCAAATTCATTTCATAATTGATGAATTATGCAACATCAACACTTTTTGAACGGAACTGAATTAACACTGAACTAAACAGAGCTGAATAATGACACTACTTTCTTCTGCTTAAAGATGAACTGAATTTGCTTCATAATAGAACTTTACACAGTTATTGAACTGAACTGAAACAACACTATTGTCTTTTCAGAATTTGAATTTGTCTCATATTTGATGAAGTTTGCATCAACACTATATTTTCCTGTTTTATACTGTGAAGCGGCTTTAAAGCAATCTGCATTGTTTAAAGCACTATAGAAATAAACGTGACTTGATTAAAACCTAATGGATGAAACTGTTGTGCAACAGCAAAACGCATACGTTTAATTCTATAATTCTGTGACAAATTGCTTATGCTCCTCTATTCCAAGTCACTTTGGATAAATGCGTAAATACAGCAAAAACGGTCTAAAGTTAGACTAATGCCCTGCACATGCAAACACACAAATCTATAATTATTAATCATCTTGATTGCATCAAGCTAATCATAACTATTTGTACTTTGTACAACCTTTATAATACAAAACTACTCATGAATTATTGCACTGAGAGATTCCTGAGAGTTTCTGAAGTGAGTAAGGATTTATGATATTTGACTGCAAATAGAGACTTTCTGAACAGCAAAGAGCAGTCTAGACAGGTATTCATACCAGAAACAGATTCCAGAATATATATTGTTATTTGTTAACACCAAAAATAAACGAGGTGTGAAATGCCACTGCATGCAGAATCTGAGCCGATACCGCAGCACAAACACGCCATGAAAGCGCAAAATGATTTCATATCCCTATAGTGAACTGAAGAGGCAGGTCCATTCTCTTTATCTAAATGTTTAATAGCTTTTTGTTGAGCTGAAAAGGACCCAGATAGAAATAAGAAGCTTTTCAGCTGAAAGCCCAGGCCTCCTTCCAGAATCACATCTGAAGATACTCTCGCTCGCTCGCTCGCTCTCTGCCATTCTCAATCAGCTCAGTAACACACACAGGCCAAGCGCTCGTCTCGTCGGTGCAAATTTGACAGAATTTGACTATCAAACCTGATTAAAGTTGTATTCAAATGGAGGAAAGTCTTTCATCTTGATTAAACTCAAATTTAGGGCAATACGCCACACTGAGGAAAGTGAATATAAATTCCTACTGAAAATCAATACATGAATACAAGACTGATTGCTCCCATATTCAACTAAAGGAAACTAGATCGTGCAATGAAGAAACACGACCATATGCACACATGAACAATCTGAACAATCAATGCCAATGTAAATAACAACACAAGCTATTGAACGGACTGTAGTTGCCTCATTTTAATCTATGTCAAAGTAACTTATATCCATGCGATTTTCCACTATTTAAAGGGATAGTGCACCCAAAAATTAAATATCTGCTCATTTTTTGACCCTCATGTCATTCCAAACCTGTATGCAATTAATTATTCTGCTGAATACAGAAGAAAAAATGTACAATAAAGAATAGTTGCAATGGGAATTGACTCCTGTAGTATTTTTTGTTCATACTATGGAAGTCAATGGAATCCGAAACAGTTTGGCATAAAGTCATATAAGTTTGAATCGACAAAATTATTTTCTTACTTAGTAATTTTATCTTGTTTTCCAATACAAATATCGAAACATTCCTAAATCAGAATACATTTATCTGAGCAAAATTAGTTAAGATGTCTTGGTTTCTGAATTTCTTGTTTTAAAGTTATGTTTTTGCAAGAAATCTGTCAACGCAGTCAAAAAATAATAGTGCAGTCAAACGATTAATCGCATCCAAAAATAAAAGTTTTTGTTTACGTAATATATGTGTGTGTATTGTGTATATTTATTATGTATATAAAAATACACACACATACAGCATATATTTTGAAAATATTTACATGTATTTACATGCATATATTTATGTTCATATAATTTATATCATATATAAATATATTTAATACATAAACGTAACATTTTTCTTAAATATATACACGCATGTGTGTGTATTTATATATACATAATAAATATACACAGTACACACACATATATTATGTAAACAAATACTTTTATTTTGGATGCGATTAATCGCGATTAATTGTTTGACAGCACTAAAAAATAAACTTAATTAAAAAAGGAAAATAAGATTATTTTTCAGACCCCATTAGCAGAAATGTTCTTGTGCTTAATTTTTGAACGTTTTTCAGAAAACAAGACTTAACATCTTTAGTCATTTATGAATGCTGATTTAAGGATGTTATTTTTACTGGATGACAAGACAAAAATACAGATTTTTGCATAATGTGTAAATGATAGAATTTTCACATTTGAGTGGACTGTATCTTTAAGATTCCCATTGCACACACAGATATAAACTTAAACACTTGTGCACATGCATGTTGTCATCCTTCCGTCACGTGGTTCCTCACAAACTCTCTGCATTCAGCTCTGCTCGGCTCTCCTGCGGAGTCTGGAGCGGATCTCTCCTCAGGTCTGTGGGAACACGGCGGACGGCGGAGCCATCTGGAGTGTGACTGTATGTTCCTGCCTGCTGGTACCACGCCAGCACTGAGACTCTCCGCACTAACACACGCCGCCTCACGCATCCTGACAGCGCAGCCCGTGTGCGTCAGACCCCGCGGTACAGCAGCGGCTCCAGCCCACCTCCTGCTAGCCGAACAGAGCCACCGCCGCTAACCAACACGCCAGACAAGACACAACCAGAGACAACGTGGATTGAGACGCTAGGATGTTTCACAAGAGATCTATGGAAGCCAGTTTCTGTCATGGGGTTAAAAAAGTAAAAAAGGTCATTGTGAATTTTTATCCCACAATTTTGAGTTTACATCTCTCAATTCCGGGTTTTTATCAGAATTCTTGAATCTTGTAATTCTCACTATTTTCCTCAGAATTGCGAATTTACATCTTGCAATTCTTACTTTTTATCTTGCAATTCTGATTTTATATCTCACAATTTTGTCATTATATTTTGTTATTCTGACTTTTTCTCAGATACTAAAGTCTGCAATCAAAAATGAATGATCTCAATATGAATTCAAAGACCAAATGATGACCTGAGCTGCATATCACATTATTTTTTACATTTAACTCTCAGTATGTGGTTTCCCTGGAAATCTACAGCTACATTCGGTGCTATTTTTACATCTCCAAATGCGTTTTAGGAGAAACTGACACAAAAGTGTGAACTTCATTAAGTCTCTGGAGGCATTAAAGTGAAACCTCTGTATTTTACACATGCACTTGCTCTTTCCAGTTCAATGACAGACGCTGCTGGTTTTGCTGATTTTTCTTTCATTCTGGATACATGATATATAGTCCTGACAGGAGCACTTTCAAAGTCTGAATATAAATTACAGCCTCGTCAGAGAAGGACAGATAGCGACCTGACTGACCACCGACAGAGCCTGACAGCATCATTTGTCAAGTTTCTCACGCTGATGTCACGACTGTCACTTTTATACAGGACAAGCTCGGCTTTGCAATGTAAATCAAAGTATCCTTGAATTAATGTGACACGTTCAGAAATGAGGAGAAAAATGACAGAGAACGAAGGGCATGTGTCATGGAGAAACCAGAAACTGGGATGAGTTTTATAAATCAAAAGCTTCAAAGTGTTGTCAAGATCTGACCTTAAAATACAAGAACTGAATTCGAGTTTGAGATTTTAGACTATATCAAAACACTGCAATTCAGATATTTTGGAGAAAAAACATGCTATGGTAGTTCATGCTATGGTAGTCAATGGAATCCAAAACCATTTGGTTACTAACTTCAAAATATCTCCTTTTGTGTTTCACACAAAAAAAGAAAGTCACTGGAAAGACATGAAGTCAATTTCTGACCTCAAAATACAAGAATTTAATCACAGTCTGAATTTTTCTGTTCAGCTATATCAAAATGCAGCATTTCAATCCATCTGAACTGTATTGCACAACATTAAAAGTTAAAAACAGCTCAATTCTGCACATCTACATCAATGTCAGAAATAATGTGGAATTACAGAGTATATCTGAAGCCCATTCATGGCACAAAAATCAAATTAATGACTTGTTTAAAGTGTCTCACGCCTTCGGTAGCAGCTTCTTCCAATAATAAAATCATTTAAACATGCGTAATTGCTTTATCTCAGCATGTGTTCATCATGGAAGAAGTGACATTATTTGTGCACAAACAGAATCCAGTTAGAGCCGCACCTGCTGTTCTGATTCACATTTCATGCATTTAAAAATCACGCAGATCTTCAGCTTTGAGACGAGAACTTTAGAAATACCCATACTTGAATCAATTAAAGCTTACTGGTAAATTCAACAAAATAGTCGTTCCGCAGACTGTCAGCACTCCCGGTGACCCTTAGGAAAAGTTTACCATCATTACCATACCATAATGTGGTAAAATGCCATATTAGACAACTGTTAAAATCGCATCAGAAATCAACATGCAATCTCTTTCAAACAATGTCTGTGGTGTCTACTACAATTGTACGGTAAGGCAGTACAAATAAGTATGGTATTTTATTTGTATACCATTGTTCAAATAGCAACTCGTTCAGGTTTCCAACCTCTAGGCAACACCTTCCCATACAAGTGCAATGAATGCATTCGTGCGGGAGAACAATAAAACTATTGGAACCGACCTGTGCAGATGATGATGATGATTCGGGCTGAGATCAGATCAGATCAGATCATTTCAGCGCCATGGAAAGCGCGATGCAACATTCAGTTGGATTGTGTTTGAGATCCTCCTGTTGCCCGATTCGGATCCGCTTCGGTTCGGTCCGTTGGGATGATGCGCGCGTCTCCGCGTGTCTGATAGATATTTCCTTTGTGAGTCTCAGTGAAGAGAAGCCGCGAACTGTTAACGCGTCTGCAGTGCGTGCTGGAAAGTGTCAGCAGGTTCAGCTCTCTGTGTGAGGAAGAAGAGGATCGGAACTCAAACTCGCAGCACAGACGAGCGAGCGCACGATGCGCCGCCTCTTAACAGCGCGAGAGAGAGGGAGAGAGAGAGCGCGAGCGCCGTGTGGGTGTCCTTCAGTGTGAATATGTGGAGCTGCTAACTGTGTTCACTCACTGCACGAGCGAATCTCACCAAATCTGTCAAGAACATGTGCAGATCATATTCACTAAATTATTTTGCTGGAAGGAAGTGGATCGTTCTTTATGACCATTGCGATTTTTGTGGCATTTAGACATTCACGTACACTGACAAAATAGCATAGGATTTACTTTTTAAAAAATCACTTAGTAAATTCCACATATAATTACAAAGAAATGGCAAGTTAGAATATATAAAATAAACAAATCAAATTTTAATCAAAACGTTAAAATCATGGTGCAGACATATAGCGCTTTTGCGAGCGTCCCGAGTTCGAATCCTTATCCCCCCCCCCATCTCTCTCCCACTTCACCTCCTGTCACTTCTACACTGTCCTATACTAATAAAGTCAAAAATACCCCAAAAATCTTATAAATATATATATATTAATAATGCAGGTAAATGCATTACAAGATGACATTTTGTGATTGTATAATTTACAGCTGCATTTGTCATTACATAATATTTTTAAGTCTTTATTGTATGGTAAAGTAATTAACATGTTTTTACATCAGAATTTTTCATTTTTCTTTTTAAATTCTGCATGAAGAAAGACTTTTAGGACCATTAGGATTTCTTCATTATGACAATTATGACTATTCAATACGTTCAATGAAAAAAGTGCCAGATTTAAGTAGCAATAATTGTCACTCAGAAATTGCTAAATTTGAAATAATTACAAAAACAGCAAGTAACAGTGAATTGAACATGAAAGATCATATTTTTTTTATAAATACTCCAATAATCATTTTAATTACAACTTCAAAAAATCTTTTTTTACAGTCTATACAGTGGCGGTCCGTGCATTTCACACCTAGGCCTTCAATGGCGTAGTACATGAATTAATCCACCTCATAATACCGTCATAATGATGCCACAGCTATAGAAACCATAAATATTACACAGAAATGCAGTATAACAGGGCACTGCATCACAGACAGGTATCTCATGTAGTGAGAATGATTGCTATTACTAAAGCTAGAAACCCAATTAACACAATTCAGCAAGCTGCCACACCTGTGCAACGCACATCATCTTTAGCTGAAGCATTAACCTGAAAAAAATAACACAAAAACAGTCCAACCGATGTTCTCACAGACATTTATTAACTCAAACCTATTTATACCTTACAGATAACATTGGTATAAAATAAATAAGGCGATTACATGTGTTTTAAAGTTGACCTAACAATTTAACAAACTCTTACTGCTTTTCGTCTTCGCGAGTCTCCCCGCCGGTCTGCCCGCGCGCTGCGGGAGGAAAATACTAGTTAGCACAGCTTTACCGGGAAAGCGAGCAAGTAACATTGAAATAATTCATACACGACGATGAAGAAAAGCGTATACATGTGTTTTAACGCACTCCTATGACTCTTCACGCCGAGTCTCCCATCGGTCTGCCTCTGCCAGCGGCGCTGCGGCCGGAGGAAAGACCAGTTAATACAGCTCGACTCGGAAACTGAGATATTCTTACAGAAACTTAAACCTGGCTTTATATCTCGAAAATAACATCAGAATACAACGCATAAAGCGATTAAAAAAAGTCAAAAATGAAATATAACCTACCATACTCTTGTAGTTTTTCATCTTCACGAATCTTTCACAGCGCTGTTGCAGAGGAGGTGTGGTTGTTTTTCGCGGTCATTTAGTACTTTAATATTTAGATTTACAGAAGGCGAATATTTTTCAGAATGCACTGAAAATCTACAATAACGCACTGTATACAGCATACACGTTAAGAAACCTGAGAAACAATAATAATACTGTGAAAACAAAAATGATTTACAGTGATGCTGTTAGCTAGCTTTGACTAGTACACTCTCTGAGCATCCAATCAAAGGACGAGAAAACGCTGACGTTATCATAAGCCTGCTAGATGGCCCTGGCGCTGCCAACTCGAAATCTGATTGGTTAAAGCAACGGTTTCATTGCCATTGATTTTAAGGTACAGACGCCTGCACTGTTGATTCTGAAGGCCTTAGGCAGATTTGTTTTACCCTGGCAACACGATTGCTGAAATATGATTGGATAAAAGCTCTAATAAAAACATACACTGCTGGAAGCAGCGCGACCAAGAGAAAAGCTATGAAATGAAGAGAATAGACCATTGGAAATAATTTAATACACATTCATGGAAAAATATATTAAAACTAAGTCAAGTGATTCTGATAGTGTTTAGGCCAGCAGAGAAGGCTTTGCTGGCCCTGACCTGAGTCTATATATTCCTTACTGTAAATGTAAAATAATAATAGTAAGACATTTTGTGACTGTATACAGTCCAGTTCCTAACTGCATTTGACATTAATTATTTTTTACAAATATTATATATTTTTAGTGTAAATTGGCATTATTTATTTAATAATAATTATATCATATCTTTTTTTCCACTGTTTTTGTTTGTTTGTTTGTTGGTTGGTTTTGGAGGGGGTAGTATAGGTCAGTGGACATTTTTTACACATTTTGTATGTTTCTCTTATCTGACACACTCAGTTCAGTTCATGGATCTCTCTCCTAATGGGCTGATGATCTGAATAAGGTGTGTTAAATAGGGAATACATCAGAAATGTGCCATGCTGTGGATCCAATAAACAGCTGAGATCTTATTTGCCATTTTTTATTCTTATGTCCATTATGAATGTGTACAAATGGCTATTTAAATCACCATACTTACAGGTTGAGTAATAGTCCCTTCTATTTCAAGACTTTATGTCATTTTATGTCGTGTGTGTGTGTGTGTGTGTGTGTCAGGTTATGTGTGATTCTGAGCATCCATCCTCAGTAACCTGATTATCCGTTTCCTCGGGTTCAGCCACTCGGTCTGTCTGCCCGTCTCTACCTGTCTGTATTTGTCTGTCTGTCTGTGTGTCTGAGGACACAGGGCCAGTCAGTAACATTCTGTTCCAGTTCTTGTGAAGGCACTGAAGACACACATGCATCTCATCTGACATGTGACTCTCCCTGTGAATGTCTCCTCACTAGTGGACCGACATCTACACTTGTGTTTTGATATGATTCCAGATAATCAAGATTTAGGTTGAGACCCAAACCCTAACATTTACTGCAGTCATTAAAACAACATCTGTAGGTTTCAAGTCATTTGAAACCTATTTTACCTCCGTAAGGTGATGTTTTACTGCTGGCAGATGCCATATTACACCATATAATGTACAAAATTTAAAAGAATAAATTTGTATACTTACATATATAAGTACATAATATAAGTCTTAATAAATAAAATAAATAAATACAACTCAAAAGAAATCCTTGTGTCCAGAAATTCCTTAATGTTTATTGAGAATGAATTTTTTTTTTAAATAAGATTTTTAGAAGACCATTGAGATATATAGGAATGCATAAACATGCATATAAAACTTTAAGAATGATATAGACCCTCCTATGTTAAAAACATCTAATAAATTTAAGAGATCTGTGTAAGTATGTGTTGATAAAAGAATATGTATCACAAAATGTAAATTTTCTTTGTGATTGGGTGTACATTTTGTGTCGACATTAAATTTGCTTTAGAATAACTTAGAAACACACAAAGAAAATGGAGCCAAGTCAGTGGCTTGCATTTTAAGTTATAGATAAATCAAATCAAACTACAGATGTGTTAAACACAAAAGTGAATTGGTTTGTGTTTACAATTCACTTCACTTAATGTGGCAGATGTAAAGCAACGGCTGAAGGGTCGAAACAGAGAGAGATGCAGCTGCAAACCTCACCATTCACTCCTGTAAGACATGCATAATTAAAATAAAGACAGTTTAAATAAGAAAATGCACAAAGTTCTTCAGATGCATGAGGTGCAGAAGAGCAAAGGTGGAGAGAGACTGCGGGGCAGTAAGGAGGGATAATTTTCTAAACCTTTCATGCCAATAAGATTGTCTCAAAGTTCACAAAGGCATAAAATGAACCTTATTACTAACTTCAGAGGCAGTTTGATGCTTCGGTTGAGTCGCTCAGTGTGACTGACTCACTCAGTATCTTCAGCTTTGTTTTTGCTGTGAAATGTGTTTCATTTTATGACCTCAAAGCTACAGAGATGAACCAAAAGTCAGAAAACAGCTAGTCTGAACAGGTTCTGCTCGACAAAAAGAGGAAAACTCAATCAGCAGAATGAGATTAAATCAGATGATTATTTTTTTGATGATTAAATGTTAGGTATATCAGATAAGAGAAAGAGTGCAGGCTTTAAAAGAGTTTCTCACCCTCTATCATATCGCCCTCTGCTGCACAGGGACTGAACTGCATTTACTTGTCTCAACAGGATGGAGGTTGCAAACTTAATTGCCATTCACTCATCAACAGCTTCATAATGATAGAAATCCAAAATGACATTCTTTTCTTTCTTAATACAAGCCCCTTTCTCATTCATCTCAATCGGTGGCACTAAGAGGCTCTTTTCCCGAACGCAATATGCACACAAACAGCAAACACTCTCATTCACATGCAGCTCTGAAGTGGAGAGTCTGAGATCAGTAGATTGATGCTTTAGTATGAGATGCTTGAACCAGCTCTCAGTCACTGATTGCACGAGTGTTTATGTAGCTTGTGTTGAGAGTTTAGCGCTCACAGTGTTTCCTGCAGCGTTGAGACCAGATGAACCATCGCAGGGCCTGGAGCGAGAGATGAGAATCCAGTACACTCTTAAAAATAAAGGTGCTTCACGATGCCATAGAAGAACCTTTTTTGTCTAAATGGTTCCATAAAGAACCTTTCTGTTTCACAAAAGGTTCTTTGTGGCGAAAGAAGGTTCTTCAGATTATAAAAAGGTAAGAAAGAGATGGTTCTTTAAAGAACCTTTGACTGAAATGGCTAAATAATAATCCAGTTCATTTAGAATGGCATTTTAAAAATAAATAAATAAAAAGTAAATATGTAAGTAAATAAATAATATTGATTTTGATATTTTGCTGGAATTTCAAAAAGAAATCAATAAATTAAAAAAATAAGCAAGTGTGTGTGTGTGTGTGTGTGCGTGTGTAATTTTTTACTTATTTATTTTTACATATTCATGTTATATTACATACTTATGTGACAAGATATGAAATACACACACACACACACACACACATATATATATATATATATATATATATATATATGTATGTATGTATTATGAAACAGGAATCAATCAATCAATCAATCAATCAGTTGGCACCCACTCCCACGAAACATTGAAAATACTTTAATTTATTTGAATATTTTGCTTTAAACTTAAAGTGTGTTGCTTAAGTGATAATCAGATATTAGTATGATATTGTACTATCATTTTTGATTTCAGTTAATCATTTGCAGAGCTCTAGGGCAGATCAGTCTTTAACTAACAAAGACGACAAAGTTGCTTTATTGCTTCAGATCAAATGTTGTAATATCCTTAACCTCAGAGCTGATTTTGTATTTTTGGAAGAGTGTTTTAAAATCCCTGTGGAGAAAATGAACGTGAAAAAATACATCCAGAACGAAGGCTGTGTGTGTGTTTCTATGTGACAGACTCGGCTAATGCTGATTGCTCGTTATTCCCCATCCACGCGCCCCGCGACCTTGTCATTTCCAATAAAACCCCGTCGAGACCGCAGACGAGCAACAAAAAGGCCACAACTAAGAGAAAAGAAAACCTGCACCAATCCAGCCACCTGGGAAATATCCAGCGCAGTCTAAACCCAGCAAAACACAAACTCACGCGGCCAAGAAAAAAACAGGCCTGCGGTGATGCTGCCGTATAAATTAGAAAGCTTCGCGAACAGGGAAAACAAATGGTTTTATTGGAGCAAAAGATCAAAATAATTCAATGGAGAGAGAAATTAGATATGCAGATGCGAGCAGGTTTTGAATTTACCAACATGTGTAGAGTTAAAAGCAAAAAGCCGGAGGCTCTTCATTTCTTTTCCACATAGGTCGCTGCCTTGAACGTGGAAAGCGCGTGGATAACGGAGCCAAAAGACGCTTTTTAATGAATATGCTTATTCCAGCTCGCAAACACGGCTTTCTCATATTTTTTTCTGGCTGTCTTCTCGGGTTTTTGAGCGGCCTCAAAGCAAACGGCAGACATGAAGAGAGGGGAAGGCGCTCAATGCAGGACTTTATTCTCATCTGAAGTTATGGACCCGAGTGACCCGGACTGAACTCTGAGCTGCTATCTGTTTAATTGCAGCATGCTGCGTTATCTCTGACTCAGCCTTACTGTAAGTGGATGTGCTGTAAAGCACAGCGGAGTCTGGACCGAGCCGTCGATTGATCAAGATTAATGAAGAGCAGCGGCCGTTTAATGAAGCACAGCAGCGGAATGAGAATCCCAACTCATGTTTACACACACACACACACACACACACACACACACACACACACACAAACCCCAACAGAACATCTTTAGAATAAAAACAAATAAAAAACAAATAAATTAAACAAATATATAAATATAAAATACAAAAATAATAAAGAAATTATATAAATGTTTAAATAAGTGAATTAAATAAATAAATGAATGAATGTTATGCTCACTTCTGTGGATACATTTGTCAACAATTTTAGAACAAAATAATACACTTAATTAAATTAATTAATTCTATTTAAACTAGTGCTGTCAAACGATTAATCATGATTAATCACATCCAAAATAAAAGTTTTTGTTTACATAATATATGTGTGTACTGTGTATATTTATTATGTGTGTATATATACACACACACACACACAGTATATTTTGAAAATATTTACATGTATTTACATGTATATATTTATATTAATATAATTTATACTATATATAAATATATTTAATACATAAATAAACATAAATATTATAATATATTTATTATATATACATAATAAATATACACAGTACACACACATATATTACGTAAACAAAAACTTTTATTTTGGATGTGATTAATCGTGATTAATTGTTTGACAGCACTAATTTAAACTTATTATTATTAAAAAATAAATATTACAAATATTAATGAAATAATTTTGTCAGATTTAGCTCACTTCTTGAATAAAAAAAAGAACATTTAAAAATGTAAAATATATTTTAATTTATTTAATAAATTGAATTACTTTTTTATTATTATTAAAATAATAAATAATTTAAAAATACATTCATTCGTTATAATTTTATTATTAAAACACAAAACTTTACAAATAATTTTTACAAATAAAGGTTTGGTCAGGATTAGCTCACTTCTGGAATAAATAAAAAAGTTAAAATGTAAAATATATTTAAAAAAATAATAATAAATATTAAAAATAATACAGATTTTTTTGTCAGATTTAGCGTATATTTCTGGAAAAATACAAAAATTAAAATGTAAAAATAGAACATTTAAATTAAATAATTTAATACATTTAATTACTTATTAAATGAATAAATATTAAAATAATGAATTAAATAAATTCATTTATTATTAAATGTAATATAAATGCCACACAAACACACAAAATTTTAAGTATAGGTTTTTTCCAATAAAAGTTTTGTCAGGATTAGCTCACTTAAGATTTATATAAGTAGGCTAATCCTGACAAAATTTTTTTTTTTTTTTTACAAATAAAAATTCTTTGGACAAATTTGTTTAAATAAGGGCGTACCACACAGCCTAAAAGCCTTTCATTTTCAGAAAAAAAATAAATAAATCTCTCATTTAGGACGTCTCCAGGTGTTCCTAAAGGACATTTGTCAGGTACAGCCCCCTTTATTTAGCTGGTGTTGTGCGTCGTAAGTGCTTCATTAGCATGTGTAGCATCAGGCCTCCAGCAAACGCCGCAGCTCAGCACAGAGGTCACAGAGTCACGCTTTTATTTGTCCTGAGCTGTCGACAGGCCCCGAAGAGACGAGTACAGCCGTCCAGAGAGAGCGCTTGTGCTCATCTCCATGTCAGGAGCGTCCGAAGCGGCCCACAGCGGGTCACACAGACTCATATTAGACGTCCATTATTCATTTCTGCTCAGGGGGCATTCAGACTTACTGCTTAGAAAGCAGACTTCGCCACATTTTCTGTGCTTTTTTGTGGAAAAATCTGGGAAATTCTACAGAATGTGCATTAATATGGTAAAACATGAACTACATCAGGGCTTTTCAAACTTTTTAATGCCAAGGACTCTCAATGATTCTCTTACAAAGAACCGGACTTGATAAAATATTAAGGCATTTATGCAACATTTTTAATTGTAAAAAAAAAAAGTGAATAAAAGATCAATTTTAAAAAATTGCCATTAATGTTGTCATTTTACTTAAAACATGGGAAATTATTCAAATATAATCTGAAAAATATTATGAATAGTAAATAAATATAAATAATATTAATTACAATATTAAGTATTAACAATAATATTTTCTCCATTTTTACAAACTCTATGAAAAACTGTATTTTTATTTTATACTGTCATTTATTGTTACCATGCAGTGTTATTTTAGTATCATTGAGATTCTATTCAAGTTTTCTATTTATAGTTGTTGTTTTGTTTTTTTTAGTTTTAATGTTGGTTTAATTTGTTAATTTTAGAATTAAAAAAACAAAGCGTAAAATATTTTAAATTCAATATTTTAAATTACTTTTTATTATTAAATGACTAAATTAAATAATTCATTACACTTAGTTTTTGTTAAATTATATATAGTTTTTATTATTATTATTAAATAAATAATACTGAAATAAAGAATTTAACAAACACAAACAAAAGAAAACTTTGTATTTGTACTTTTTTTCTATACAGTTTTTATTCATTTATATTTAAATTTGTGGTATTTTAGTACTTTAAGTCCAACTAAATGAAAATGGAAAAATGTTGTAATTATCTGAAACAAAATAAGCTTCAGTTTTTCCATATAATTAATTTTAATATGATTTATTTATTTGGTTGGTTGGTTGTAGTTTTAATTTACAATAATAATTATGCCATAAAGTTGATCTGTATGCATAAACTTTGAGATCAAATGATATGGGAAGCATTTTCTTTGACAATAAGTCAAAAAAATCTATTAATTTTGTCATCGTAAGAAAGCACCAGTTTTATACGATCATTTGCATGTGTGACCTGTGACCCACCACTGCTTTAAAACATTTACCATCACATTATGCATGCAATTTCACATATTATTTGAAATAACGCATAAATAAATACTGTGCAGTCTGCAGTGGGCTAGTCCTGATCAATAATCGTGTGGGCAGAGCTTTCTAAGCCCAGCATGACCAATAATGCTTCAAACAAAACAGGACAAAAATATCTCTCTGCAAGCTGCAAACAACCCAGCATTATCGGCTGTTCCTGATGCATGCTCCCGTTTCATCATAAAATGTCATTATGTGTTGTCTGCACTCTCAGATTCCAGTCTGTTTGTAATGGAGCGGCACTTGTTGTCTTTATTTGGAGCTGTGGATGACTTGATTTGCTGCGTGAGGATTCATGTCGGTGTCAGGGCCACTGAGCCATCCGTCTGTCTCTGAGATGAGTTGTGTCTTCAGCAATCCCGCGGCCATAGATTCAACTCCAATCTCTGTCAGCGCCCCACCAGCTCGGAGGAGACCAATTTTCTAGATTTCAGCCGACAGCTTGAAAATGAACATTAAATATTGATCGTGGGTTACGTGACAAGCGCTGGGCTGCTGTGAACCCTCTGGTCAGCCGGATTTATTTTGGCCGGAGCTATTTTCGGCCGTGTCTTCCAGCGGTTTGTGCTGTTGGAGTCGAGAGCTTTTCCTCACAGTAATTCAGCCTTTAAATGTTTATCGGGTCAACATTTCAAAAGCAAGCAGGCAAGAGCATCCAGAACTGTGTGATGAATGGAGTTTGAGGACACGGGTCGTTTGGCAATAATATTAATATTGCACCGTAAAAAATGAAATAAGAACAGGAACATGCTTGAGTCAGCATTGTTACTGTTAACTAAAACTATTACAAATCATTTCCATTAATAGTAATGATGCTAAACAAAATAAAATATAAATATTAGATGAAAAACGTGAACAAAAAGTAGAAAATAACTCAAATAAAATGTTTAAGATGAAAATTAATTTAAGATTAAGTACTAAAATTACTAAAACTGAAATAAATACAAATGAAAGCTAAATTTAAAAACAAAAACACTAAATAAAAAATTGTAAGAATGACACATTTTACACAATAAATTTGCAAAACTTTAAAATTAATATTAATTCAAATTGTACTAATTTCAGTATATAATTAGTAAAATAACACTGGTTTGAGTTAATATGAAATCACAGTTGACCAATTTCACTGCAAAAAATAAAATTGGTGTTGAAACAATTTTCACTTAGAAATTGGTTGTAAATTTTACAAATAATTACAAAAAAATGTAAGTAATGTTTTAAAATAAGATATGAAAAATAAAAAAATTGAAACTGAAAAATTAACTGAAAAAAAAAACAAAAACAAAAAAAAACAAGTTAAAGCTAAATAAAAATACCTTATAAAAATAAATAAAACACTAATAAAAAGCACATATGTGACCATGGACCACAAAACCAGTCATAAGGGTCAATTTTTCAAAATTGAGATTAATACATCATCCGAAAGCTGAATAAATACGCTTTCCAATGATGTATGATTTGTTAGGATCGGACAATATTTGGCCGAGATACAACTATTTGAAAATCTGGAATCTGAGGGTGCAAAAAAATCCATATATTGAGAAAATTGCCTTTAAAGTTGTCCAAATGAAGTTCTTAGCAATGCATATTACTAATCAAAACTTAAGTTTTGAAATATTTATAGTAGGAAATTTACAAAATATCTCCATGGAACATGATCTTTACTTAATATCCTAATGATTTTTGGCATTAAAGAAAAATCAATCATTTTGACCCATACAATGTATTGTTGGCTATTGCTACAAATATACCCCAGCGACTTAAGACTGCTTTTGTGCTCCAGGATCACATATATAATATTAAACTAAAATGAAAATTTAAAAGTAAAAGCCAATTCAATATATAAATGTTACTAACATAAGTAATAATCACTGGTTTGAGTCTTGGTAAGTCAATATGAAATCACACCTATTTTCCTGTTCTTATTGCGAATGATTCATCAGTGCACGTTATTCTCATAATCTTTCATTAAATAGATAATAAATTGCTCTGCCTCAAAAACAGCTCTTCTTTTTGGCTGATGTCTTGCTTTACATTTTCTCTGAAATGCGTCACATTATGGAATTCAAATGGATTGTGTCATGTTGGCATCTATATACATACAAATCAATTATAAACTACTCCACCAAAACAATATTGCATTTCCAAAAGTCTGTTGATATCATTACTTGAACGGTCAACACAGGCCTCTGATTCCAGCAGAGCAGTAACTACACGCCGCTCCGCTCCGCTGCATAAATGATGCCGGTTCACAGGCGCTTCATATCTCTGCATCTCATTTAAAAACAGAAGGTGATTTGTGTTGATCCGCCGGAGGCCTCAAAGCGCCCACTTAGTTCACTTGTTTGAACAACCGGACCTGATTACACCAATACATTTCCTCTGAAACTCTGATCCAGATTCATAAATATAAAGATTTACTGCTTTGTCTCCAGCAGGGGCCAAATTCAAATCAAAAGATAATCAGCTTACATTATCGTCGCTAAACACTCACACTCTCAGAAATAAAGGTACAAAAGCTGTCACTGGGGCGGTACCTTTTCAAAGGGGACACTTTTGTACCTATTAGGTTCAAATATGTACACTTTAAGTACTAATATGTACCTTTAACATACCAAAATGGATCCTTTAGGTACAAACATGTACCTTTTGAAAAGGTACAGCCCCAGTGACAGCTTTTGTACCTTTATTTCTGAGAGTGCATAAATGATCCGACTGGACATTAAATCCTCCGCTTTGAGGAGTTACTTTGTGAAAATAAAATGTTAAAATCATACAATTTGTTCTTGGACTCAACTTCATCTTTAGTCCATCTACTCAAAATAAACTGCACAATTTCAAGAGCGTCTGCAGCTTCTTGACATCGACATAAATTCTACACAACTCTCATGAGTAATGGTGCGATCAAGTCCTCCTTGGGAAATTCGTATTTATGAGTTGCGAAGTTATAATTACGACATCAGGTGTTTAAGTCACTTTGGTCTTTTGCACTTTTTCTACAAAAAAAAAATCAGCAACATTTATAACTCTACTTTTACAAAAATGATAAACAATGAATGTGCATCAGCTGTGTTTTTGCTTTTAATTTATGAAGGTGCTATAAATTGAGTCGTTATTTTGTACATGCAACCTAGGGTACATTTTCACAACAACGATGTACTAAAAATTGTCTCTTTTTTTGCATTTTTAAAAAGTTTTCGCGCACAGATGGCAACATTGTCAAACAATCCCCGTTCAAACGGATCCGCTGTATTATTCATGCCAGACCAGTAGTTGGCGATGTCACTTTGTAAAGAAAATTGCACGTGCTTATAGACTGAACACGTAATACGCACGTGAAATCACCGTTTTTGTAGTTTACACAGAGACAACTTGCATTTTGAAACACGTTTTCAAAAGTTTGTGCTTTCAGGCATCCAAAATGCTGTCGTTATGTAAATAAACGGCCAAAATGCATGAAAAGTTTTCAGTTTTTAGTTGTCATGTACAGGTAAACACCCCCTAACATAGATTTATTGTAATGAAAAACAATAATTTCATTCATTTTACCATCATGACAGATTGACACACCTCGTAAATATAATCTTTCCAACTTGAACACACTATAAAACAAAGGACTGATGGTAATTTGGCAATCTCTTAACAGGAATATAGTTACTGTATATAAGATGAGGTTTTATTGATTCTGATGTTTGAAGGGCATATTTTTCATGATTTGTCGAATACTTCCACTTAATCAATTAAAATATAATAAATAAGCATTTTCAAAACAACAAAGACCCCCATGTTTTGCAGGTGCAGCAGTCACTTTGTAACAATTTTGCCACAAGAATTCATTAATTTGTTACAATTACAAAATTATAAAATAGCTTTTTTAGGTAAAAACTTTTTTTAGTTAAAATGTTTTTAGTTCATCATTGTCGTGTAAACCATTAAACGAAACATTTCGAGCCTCAGTCTTAAAATGTTCAAACTGAAGTCCAACAAATTATGTGTTTTCAAGGGCTCTGAGTGATGGAAATCCCCCATTTACACGACAATAACAGAAAGGTTTCTCCTTTGCATTTCTGAAAAGTTTCGAAAACAAACAACAACGTTGTCAAAATGATCCCCGTTCAAACGGATCTGCAAAAATGACTAAAGGTGCATCCCAAATCGCATACTTATGCACTATTCTGTGACGTTTTGCAGTATAAATAGTGCAGTATAAATTGCAGTATAAATACTTAAATAACCGAAAAAATGAAGCGTGGAATGTTGAACACTTCATGCACTATTCTGTGACGTTTTGCAGTATAAATAGTGCAGTATAAATTGCAGTATAAATACTTAAATAACCGAAAAAATGAAGCGTGGAATGTTGAACACTTCATGCACTATTCTGTGACGTTTTGCAGTATAAATAGTGCAGTATAAATTGCAGTATAAATACTTAAATAACCGAAAAAATGAAGCGTGGAATGTTGAACACTTCATGCACTCAACTGTCGCAGCTTTAATTACGTCGCGAAGGGGGTGGGGCTATCAGACTCCTATTATTAATGACAAAATAACTTTATATAATTCATACACTACATGGTTGAGTGCATAGTGCATAAGTACATAGTGTATAAGTGCATAGTGTACAGTGTGTCATTTGGGACGCAGTTTAAAAATGCTGTATTATTCATGCCAGGCCAGTAGTTGGCGATGTCACTTTGTAAAGAAACACTACATGCTTATAGACCAAACATGTAATACCTATGCGTGTGACGTCACCTTTCACAAAGTTTGTGAAAAGTGTTTTTGTAGTTTACATGGAGATAATAATGGTATCGTTTCCAAAATGTGCACTTTGAAACCCGTTTTCTAAAGTTTGCATTTTTGGACTCGCAAGATGAATGGCCAAAATGCTAAAAAGTTTTCCATTTTTAACTGAAAATGGTGTCGTGTAAACGTTCCCTAGTTTATAAAAGTAACCCTTTTTAAGTAAAATGCAACACAATGCAATGCAACATTTCAAGCCTCAATCTCAATATGTTCAAACTGAAGTGCCACAAATAACTGAATAAACTGAACAGCTCCAATCACGTCACTGATCATCACTGACAGCTGTAAAAAACAGCCAATCACGCAACAGACACAGGTTTAATATAAAGGCATCTGCTGTGAAATCTGAATTCAGACAGATTTCAATGGCTTTGCTCTCTGGTGGTTTGTTAGGCAACTGATCAAACTGCAAGTTATTTGCCCACAATGTTTTTCAGTTGCTTTTGTTAACATATCTACATTAGTTTCCATGGTACAAACTTTGTGGATTTATAATGCATGAGAATTGAGAAATGGATGTCGCCATAGATTATTTTTGAGATGGCAGTATCCAAATCCATAGTTGTCATAAATAAAGCATTAAAAAAAATCTGCCCTGCTTGTTGCTCCTGCAGGTTCAACAAATGATTAGGAAAAACCACATGAAATCAGATCCTTCAGACTGAGACACATTAACAGAGATCAGATTTTAATCAGATTTCAGATCACTTTTTGAAGGGAATTTGGATCAAGATCGAGAATATCTGATTTCATGTTTGCTTTGCTTCTTTTTTTTTTTTTGAACAAAAAACCTGAAATGGATTGGCAAAAAACAATCCATTGCCTTTTTGAACAAGGCTCGAAGCACAATAATGTCACATGCAACAAACCCAACAGATTAGATCAATTTAGAACTGCGTGACAACAAGCACTGTTGTCAATGAACATCCCCTGTTATTTCTTCACAGATGCTGCCTTCAGAAAACAAGCTGATGCAGACAGAATCTAATGCAAAAAATTGCATTCATCCGTGACTTTGCATCTTACCTCCGCATACAGCCAGAGACGGCAGAATGTTTCAGGATTCGGACACATCCTGAACAGCAAACGCTCCTGGAGGAATTAGCAGAGGGAGAAAAATTGAAACATAAAACACCGGATAAGTTTGATTTTAGCTTTGAGAACCTTTTAAAATTAAATTAAACTTCTGATTTGTTCAAAATGTTACTGAATGAGTCAGTTCATAATGTAAAACCCTGAGTGTCACACGGCTTTTATTCAGTACTTTCTCTTTATGCCTTTCAAGATGTTATTGTCAACATGAACTCAAAATCGACTGAATTATCAGCCTTATTGCAGGATTCCTGCACGTTTTATGAAGGTAAATGTAAGACTTTTTAATGATCATTTTGAAGGCCAACTAAGAAAATTAAAGGAATAAATGGAAAGAAACAGTACAAGAAATGTCTACGATACACAAAATGAGTTAACAAATGTTTGAAAATGTTTTAATATTTTAGTATAATATTTTAGTATAATTAAGAAACTATTATAGTTATAGTATAGTTATAAATAAATAATAAAAAAGTGTTTTTTCCTCAGTATTTTTGTCATGTTTTACAGTGCAAATGTCAGAAGGCAAAATGACATAAGTCTTGTTTTCTGACAAACTGTTCAAAATGTGAGAATATGAATAAAACAAGAAGAAATATCTGCCAATGGGTTTAGAAAAAATACACTCAATTCAAAGTAGAAAACGTTTTCATGCCCCATTGCCAGATAAACACATTCATTTAATTTTGTTCACTTTCAAACAATGTTTCAAAATTTGTATTGGAAAACAAGACAAAATTACTGAAGAAGACTCATTTTTGTATTGCATTCAACATTTAATGACATGACTGTAAATTTTAGACTTTCTGCTGATTTAAGACTTTTTAAGTCCCACAGAAACCCTGTGTCATGCACGATTCATCTATATGCGTTATTCTAAAAAATAAATAAATAATACTGTTCACATAGAAACACTTTACACCATCCAGCAAATTCTTGCCCTTATCATTGAACATCACATTACAGATGTAAAACAGGCTGTTCTTGACTTTCAAGACACTGGAAAGAAACTCTTTCAGCACATCACACCAGTTTTCTCTATAGATGCTGGTGAAATCAGGCTTTAGCAGACAAATCTACAGCTGTGTTCATGAATCCTCACGGCAGAAACACAGCTGCGCGCTGTGATCCAAATGCTCTCAAACACCAGACTGATGCTTTTCACAGCAAAATCAGACGTTTCTACATGCGGCATGTGTCTCTCTCTGAGCGTCCAGAGGAGACGGGACTCTTATGCTACTGAAGATGCTTTAATATCAAAGCAGTCCTTGAGACTCTATTTCAAAGGAAGCATGGCCCCCGTGAGCCTCACTCAACCAGACTGTGTGTGTGTGTGTGTGTCGAGAGAAGAAACCAGCCAAGGTTGTTCTAGATTTTCTCCAGCAGTTTCCTTGATGATGTCTGTTAAACAACATGTTCACACAGCCACAGATTTCATAACATCACTGCATCACTAAAACTAAACTTGGTGTAGAAACAATTTTCACTCAGAAATTGCTAGTAAATTTCATTAACAATTACAAAGAAAGGAGCAAGTAACACATTGAATTATTATTTTCCTGTAAATAAGTTTTAGAACTTTTTTTTTAAAGTGCACTGAACAAAACTTGGTTTGGAAACAATTTTCACTCAGAAACTGCTATATTTCACAATTAATTACAAAGAAACAGCAAGCAACACATTAAATTAAATGAGAAAGTTTGAAGTTGAAAGACTGAAATCATGCCAGTTTTCTCAGGTCTCGTGAATTTATACGAATTGCCAAAATGTAAAATAGTTACAAAACGCCATGAGATATGGATTAACTCTAAACCAAAAAATATTTTCAAATTTTTCATATTTTTAAAATATTTTTTAAACAAGGATCGGATCTCTAAAGATTGTGTTGTACTAACTGTAAACCAAATTCATACTTTTTCAAAGATTTTTCAAATGATGACCTCCAAAGGTTCTGTTGGATTAACTCCAAACCAAAAAATAGTTTTCAAATATTTTTCAAACAAAGAGATTGTCATGTTTATCTAACCCCAAATAATAGCCCACACAAGCACTTGTGCTTATATCATGAAATCTAGTGAGGTTTATGCTTAAAACAATGAAAAATGAAACAAGATGAAACAAATCCATATGAAATAAATCTCTCAATAAATAGATTCAGTATTGCAAATATTGAGGCTGGTTTTTAGCCTTATATGCAATTTTGCTTGTCAGGTGGGTATAGATAGCATCTTGTAGATACACTAAAGAAGACCGTTATATTTGCTTTGTGATTTAATACAGATAAAGCTGTCCTACATGAAGAATAAGCAATATAATTGATACAATCATAATCAATAAAATCATATAGCAGCTGCGTCTAATAAAGTGTTTTGCATATTGCTAAGTACGCAGTTTGCAATACTATACTGTATTATGCATACTGCAACCAAAACTGCATACTTTGGGTATTCTATGCATATAAAAAAAAACATAATGCATATTGCAAAAACAGTGTGGTATAGCTCAATGTGTCATCAGTCAGTCCGTTCCAGGAGAGGCTGTTCTGAGGCTCGGCAGGTGCCGATGACCTTAAGTGATGCAGAGAAAGAACTTTATGATGATGAAAGTGCAGCAGGAACAGAGCCATGTGGAGAGATGATAAAAGCATTTTGTTGCGAGCTCATGCACTCAGACTCTGAGTTCAGAGTGTGCGGGACGTTTTCTAATGCACTGCAGAGTTTAAGCCATAACCTGGTTTGGGTTTGTATAGTCTGGCTGGACTACATGCTAGTCGTCAACCAATATGTGCTTCTCAATGGCTGCTACTGTAACTAAAAAAAGTGACAGTGGGGAAATTTTACTGTACTCAAATAAAAAAAATGTATTTTTATTTTTTAATTGTTTTATTTTTTGCTCTTATTTTTCAGAATTTGGATAACTGACACAGTTTTCAAATGAAACATGTTAAAATTTATAATGCAATTAGTTTTGTATATAGAGTATCATTTTGTTAAAAATAATTTCATATTTACATTATTTCTATGTAATCTGAAAAAAAAATCCTTATAAAAAACAAACTAAAGGGATAGTTAACAAATTTAAAATGAAAAAAAATGGAAAAAAATGGAAAAAATTTTTTTTCTAAAGTTACTTTTTGTAATATTTATTTAATGCTTTTCTCATGTAACACAATAATGGCTTTAAATGACCTTTTGTGGGTAATTTCTCAGCCAATGCGATTAACGTGTGATTAATTTGATTAATTAATTGCCACATTGTATAATTAATTGAATTAAACATTGTATAATTAATTGAATTAAACATTTGAATCGATTGTCAGTCCTTATATATATATATATATATATATATATATATATATAGAAAGCATATTTACTAAAAGCAGAATAAAGCGGTGAACATTACAGCATAAAAACAGCATACAGTGCATGTGGAGCTGCATGTAAAACAGGGCAGTGAAGGACAGTGGCTTGATTATTTACAGACAGACCTTGAGAAAGATGCTCCGATTTAACAGAGAGAAAGAAAAAAGCTAATCAGCAAGATTATGTGGATGCAATTACAACATCAAAGCCACAGGGCTCCTTAAAAACCAGCAGAAAAAAGTCTTTACGGGCATATCAGGGTAACTGTATGCAAATTCATCCCTGATGGAGTCATGCGGTTATCTGTCACGAGAAACATTAGACAAAGGAAAGCAGAATGAGCTTAAATACATCCGTTTCTCAGACTTTTATTAGACCGGTAATGCAACATCTGCAGGGACTGTGATACAAAGGCAATTGTGTTTTTTACTGCTGTTATTGTTTTATTATTTTAGAGTTTGAGGCTGAACAAAGACGATGATAAGATCCACAAATCTAGCCCTGACGAAAAGGGACACATCCTGAAAGGATTAAATGATAAAAAAAGAGCAAAAGATTGTACTGCAAGGCAGCGTCTGCCATCTTCAAATTGTCTTTTAATTTCCTTGAGGAGAAAAACTTGTAATGATGTTGCTGAAAATACCTCTCTCGGGCTCAAAGCGCCGTCGCTGTGTGATGTTCAGAGGAATTATGAAGCAATGAAAGATGAAAACCTCATTTTAACAGATGGTTTTGCTCTCCTCGTTCCTTTAATGCTTCAGTTTATAAATGGTTCAGAACGTTTTACACACAACAAAAGACAGAGTACTGAATGTTCATTTAAAATATGACTTCAACAAAGACAACAAATCAAAAGGTTCGTGTCAAAGGTCATCTTTTTCAGATGCACGTCTGCTGCGGTTTCACAATTTTGCCTTCCACAAAAAAATAACCGAATCTTGTTTCCAAAACTATTTTAATTTCAAATGTGCACTGATCTGGACAAATTCAACATGAAATGCATTCATTACTCATTTTAATTCAAATTCAGCCTTTTTCAAACCTATGTTTAAATATATTGTTCCTGTATTCTTTATTAAGTTAAGCAATATTATTTTTATTGGAATAAAGCACACAATAAAACCAGAAACATATTAAATAGAAAATGGGATCAATTTTAGTTTCATGTTGACTGTAAGATATTAGTAATTGTCAGCAGTTTCAAGTAGGCTAATGCTGGTTAAGATATAGGAACTGAAAATGTAAGATTCGTGTAAATGCATTTTCATTTTTTAATATGCACTATTATCAGCACTTGAAATCCCACATATAGAAGTGTATATTAAATGAATTTCAATTATATTTAATACATTAACAGACCACACTGTAAACGTCATTTAATTTACACACATTTTGATACAAAAATGTTAATGCATTGACTTGTATACTGTATCAAATTAAATAAAAACAAAATAATGACATTTTGTGGGGCTGCATGACAAAATGAATCTAAAATTCTATTGGAGATATGTGACCCTGGACCACAAAACCAGTCTTAAGTGTCAATTTTGTGAAATTGAGATTTATACATCATCTAAAAGCTGAATAAATAATCTTTCCATTGATGTATGGTTTGTTAGGATAGGTCAATATTTGGCTGAGATACAACTATTTGAAAATCTGGAATCTGAGGGTGCAAAAAAAATCTAAATACTGAGAAAATCTCCTTTAAAGTTGTCCAAATGAAGTTCTTAGCAATGCATATTACTAATCAAAAATGAAGTTTTAATATATTTATGGTAAGAAATGTACAAAATATATTCATGGAACATGTTCTTTACTTAATATCCTAAAGATTTTTGGCATAAAAGAAAAATGGATAATTTTGACCCATACAATGTATTTTTGGCTATTGCTACAAATATACTCCAGTGGCTTATGACTGGTTTTGTGCTCCAGGGTCACATATATGTCTAATCGGATGAGAAATAGATATATTTTACTTGTGGGAATAAATAAGCTAAACATAATGACGTCGTCATTTATGTTTTATGTTGGACAATGGAATTTTAGTTTCTTCAGTAATTTCTTCTTGCTGTCTTTCTAATTCAAATCCCAATTCAACATCTTGTGTCTCAGGTGTTAAATAAGTTGATGTGAAAGATAAAAGAGATGTATTGTACTTACACTTGAAAACAGCCACCTGGCTCCACTTCTCTATTTATTATTTTGCTGACGATGAGAGTCTCCCCAGAGTCTTGTGGGGACAAAAAGCCCATTAGGATTATATTCACCTGCTTTTTCTGATTACTGCATTTAGACGTCCTACTTTTTTTGAAACATTGCTTAAATTGTGCATACTAGTTGTTAAGTATGCATATTCACAAGCGGGGCAATTGTACAAATTACACAAACAAAACTTCCTTCCACTAAACACGCTGAACGTAAATAATAAATGACAAAGTTTTCAGTATGTTTTTATGGATGATATCTGTGCAGTAACTTCATTAGTCAGCACTGGATTTGCTCTCAGTGTTGAGCAATGGGTGCGGTCACGTGATCGAGAGGGGATCAGCTGCTCGTGATCACATGACTCGATCTCTCAGCTGAGCAGCAGCAGCAGCAGCATGGCATCTTCAAAGCAGTGAGTTTCTTCTGTTTTATCTCACTGTAGATTTATGTTTTTAGCCATAATCGCGAAACAGTTCATTCATGAACGCATACATAGGTGTTCTGTATTGCTGCGCATGCGTGGAGCGCCGTGTTTGACGTGCAGATGCGTGTTTAGCGTTTATGTCAGATATTTTGTAGAAGTTAGTGTATTTTGTCGTCTTTGATTTGTGTTTCTGTCTTGTTTTTGCGGATAAACTGATTTTGTGTGATGTATAGTACGCTTACAAAAACGTACTATAGTAATACCATAGTACGGTGGCGATGTTAGATAGCAAGGTGAAAGTTGACCAAGTATGTCTGAAGTTTATTTAATCGTGAAAGTACTACGTTAAATGTGTCTAAATGTGTATGTTTTTGGGTGCTGTGAATGATCAATATTTCCTTTTGTAAGTTAAGCATTTGTATCTTTTGCAGTTATTTTAAATGGTCTTGTGGTGTTTGCATATTTGTAGTGAAGTATAGATATTTCATATAATCTGTCAAAATGTCTATAACATGTTGTTTAAAGTAGTTATATAAGCTATAAGTATAGCATATTCTGAAGGATTCATGTCACTAGCAATACCATGGTACTGAATTGAAAGGATAGTAGGTTTTACTGGAGGTTCATTCAGTGCTGTTTTGTTTTGTGTTGTAATGTATTCACAAAAATAATTGATTTTATTGCATAACTCACTAGTATATCTGATTCTGATTGGCCGTTTGTGAAATTTAGTGATCAAATTTGCATAATAATAATTATTACTGCAATTATTAATATTGTATGTTGGTGCAAATCTGAAATAACCAAAGTATTACTTAACTCAAATATTATATTTCATGTTTAACTATTTATTTATTTTGCAGTAGCTGCATAATAAGCAGGATAATGTGCCATATGCTGCTGGTTTATTTTGCGATAATGATCATCTGACTGTACATTACCTCTGAATTATGGCAGTTTTTATCAGGATGGGTGAGTGTGTAAAGGGTTTAATGTGCAGTGACATGAATCTGAGTGACCTTTGACCACATACAGACGCCCCTGCTGGCTGTTAATCTTTACACACTCTATCAGTGATAAAACACTCTGTCTATCTCTCAGACCAGTGTGAGCATGATTTTAATCTTATGATATGGGCATAGTTACATCTCAAGGTGTAAAAAGGGTCAAATGAATCAGTTTCTGAAATTGATGGTATGCAATGGATGCTTTTTGATCCTAACAGGGAATTTTTACTATACTCTGTAAACTTTGCTTAAAATGTGCTCACCTGCAGGTCGTCCAAGATGTACAGTAGATGAGTTTGTTTCTTCATCAGATTTGCAGAAATGTTGCGTTGCATCACTTGCTCAGCAATG
>JAFVLL020023000.1:0-22598 GCA_021397915.2 Tor tambroides | reverse complement strand
TTGCATGTGATGCAGCGAGTGGCTTAATTACTGTGTGCTAATGAAAAGCTGTGTGTGAGTTTGTGAGCAACTCAGATGGTGGAACTGCCACGCTGCGCTCACAGCTCGTAAATTGCACACCTTCTAAAGGATGTGGGCTGTTGCTTGTGTGTGTGTGTAAAAAAGCTAAAAGCACAGATTTTAGGGCCCAAATCAACAGAGTGCAACTGCAGTAAAAATCTCCTTAGAGATTAGTTGGTGTATAGTGGTTGTTATTCGGAATTGTTAGAGCGAATGATGTGCTAACGTGGATGTGCTGTACCAGATGTGAAAATGTTAAACTTAGATAAATGCATCATTAATCATCTAAGATTGCGTGTGGATGTGAAAAATAGAGACTATTCTATTGCATATGGGAAAACTTGCATAAACCCCAGATGTTTGAGAGTCATCCATGTTTTGAGCCATCAGAATGTTTCTCTGTAGTTTCCAGAAGAGGGCACTAGAGAGAAACTCATCTTCTTTTATTTCCTTAAACACTTTGTTTGGGAGAAAATCATATATAGATATAGAGCATAGCTTTCTTTTGATTATAAACATGAACGCTAGCATACTAGTGAACCTTTGTTTGAGTACACCATTTTTTCTGTTTTAATAAATACTGGAACATTTTTATTTTTCATATTTTATTTTATTTTATTTTAGTTCATTTGTTCCTATACTTTTAATGCATTTGTTTTTATTCCTTTTCTGGACGTCACTTGTCCTAATATAAAACCAGAATTAGTATCTCATGGTTTCTAACGTCTAAACAGGTCAAAAATGAATCAAACAGCACAAAAAGAGTTTATAAAGAGCACAAAAAACTTCATTGTTCAAATTCATTGTTGTTTGGTTTGGAACTGCACCGTAGTCCTGTAACATAAATCGTTTGACACAATTCATTTTGTGGTGACTGTAAAACTCACCCTAAAACAAGCCATCGCTGAATTAGCTCTTTCTTTAACGATTCACACTCTGAACAACACATAAAAATGCAGCTTTTAAGTTTCTCTAGGAAATCATTCTAAAAGGGCAAACTTAGAACAAGAAAGGGGGTTTTGTTCTGTGCTTTTCGTTAATTGCACACGCAAAAAAACAGTGTTTATACCCCTCATGCCTTGTTTCATGGCCATTCTGTCACTGATTAGCTGCAAGCTGCGACAAAAGCATTCATGCAAAAAACCTTCCCAAAAAATGACTTCCATGACATCCATCTCTCCATAAACGTCCCTGACTGTAAATTCACAATTATTTGACTCTCTCTGCCTCATTTTGAACACGAAGATTTTTTTTTTTTTTTTTACCACAATACCAGTGATTTCCTGCTCATATGGTCATCCATGCACCCAAAGTCAACAGCAGAGAGACCGTACAGCATAATGGATGTGTTTTATGGAAAGGGTGTTATATTAAGTTTAATAGCAGTGTGCGGTGGGCTAATGGCTGCCTTTGGCTTCCCTCCTGAAAATAGAACTGAGGGTGGGTTTGGAGGGATTCCTCTGTATGTGTGTCCGAGTGAGAGAGACATGTATATGGACAGTTCTAGATATATATTATGCAGACAGATTGGAAAAAGTGTGTGTGACACATGAAAACTGAATGGAATGAATGAAAGGAAAAAGACCATTTCAAATGTTCCTTTTGTACCATTTAGCTGCTTGGGTTTTAATAAGTATTTAGAGGGGCTAAATAGCTAAATAAGGATATATATATATATATATATATATATATATATATTGCAGAATAAATGTTCACCTCTCTAAATGTTTGGCAGTAGCGTTTATCCATCTTGTAACCTGTGATCTGATATTTACCTGATTTGGGCTTTGGGGTTTGTATGTGTGAATGGTTGATAATGGCCTATAATATATTGTAGCCCACTCTTAATTTAGAGGGAGTTTTAAAGGCGCATGAAGGCAAAGCAGTAAAATATTCCTCCTGTGCTGTGCTGAGCAACGCCTCTATCAACCTCCATCCCACCCTCCATTTAGAAAGACTTGCTTATTTTAAGAAAAAAATGTAAATGCTTTTCTGAATGATTGACGCTTCTATCTATCTTCATCGGCCCATTTCAATGTCTCTTTGCCTAGTTCCCTTTGTTTTCTTTCTTTAATTAACCTGTATCATTTTATCAGAAGTGTCCTGAAATGAAGTGCTAAGTGTCGGGTTTTACTGAAAGGAAACAGACTGGAACAACACGTGTGTTTTCTCAGGCCTGTAAAGACTCTTCTGCTCCTCAGGCCAAATTCTTACTTATGAATTACAACCTGTGTACTGATGAGTCCTCACTACAGACTCATACCAGCTGAGAGAGAGTACTAGAGCAAGAGAGATGAGAGATGGCTTGAAATGTACTGTTAATGAGCATGCGTGCATGCACGTGTGGTTGTGGCTTGCTGAAATCATTAATGCATCGTGGTATTAACAAAAATCTGGTCTTAATTTGGCAAGATTTCTGCCGTTTTAATGTACATATTAAATGTGTTGCCAAACTTAACAGCAGTCATGCAAGTGGCCGTCTGCTCCACTGAACAAAAGATTCCTGCTAATCTGTCATTAACTGTAATTGAGTGTATGAAATTTTGTGAGAATGCCTTTCACTGCAGGCACAGAAAAGTGTATATAAAGATGTGTTTAGGTTACATATGTAAGCATATAACTACATAGAAAAGAAATATTGCGTTTTTATTTAATAAAAATGGAATTGATGAGTGATATAACATTAAAAAATGTACATTGTTATTACCTCACACTTTTGTTCACCTTTAAATTTTAAACCTAACAAACGTTGTTGTTTTTTCTCAGAAATTCTGCTTATGCTGTCTTCTCTTAAAATAAATGTCACTAGGTTTGCTATTTTGAAATATAATATAGATACATTCAAATATTTTTATACAAATCCAAATATGTTTTTGAAGCCTCTATATGCAGAATGCATTTAACAATTATGCAGTTGGTAAATCAATATAAATATTAAATACAACAACTACATAATGACACAAAACCACATATATTATAACAATATTTTAAATATAATTAATAATAATATGCATATATTTGTTATTTATTAATTTTCAGATAAAACTATACTTGCTGCAAAATGTTTTGTGTGTATTTGTATTTTTTTGAAATTGCCCTTAAACATGTGTTTTGTGTGTATATTTAAACGCAGTGCCTTATAAACTCCTCTGTTCCCACTCTTTCCTCTTTTTTCGGCACATGGTTTCAAGATACGGTCGGCCATGCCACATCAAACCTGAACTCAACAGCTGGCCATGTGGTTAAAGAGCATGTGTGTTGAAGGCTGATGGTTGCCAAGGAACCAGTATTTAATAAAGTCATCGGTTCTAAGATGGGAAAGAAACCGCAGCTCAACTCGAAGCATGAGAAATCGACGAATGCCACCCCCCCACATCCGCATTCGCTTTCTCTCACTCTCACTCGGTGAACACTGTGCTGCTGCTGTAAACACATCTATAAGAGAAGTACCATGACACTGCGCTGCCAACCTCTGCCAATAAAATTCAGGATGGGAAATGCTTCATTTAGACAGAACAATCATGAGAGATGTGTTCATTTAGCTCTGCTTTAGAGTTTATGTATGTGTGTGTGAGTGAGTTTTCACTGTCTGATATTTCTGTGTGTTATGTTGTTAATGGCACACCTTGTTTGCCAGGCAGAAACAGCCAATTAAAAGCAACTTGTGTTAAACTGGGTCCATTTTCAGTGGTATGCCTCCAGGACCCACAAAAACAATCTTCAATGTGTGAGTGTGTGTCTGTGTGGGATGGGGATTTACACCTCACTAATGATGTGTGAGTTTAATACTCATAGCTGTTTTCAGCTTCACATGCAACAGTTTAACACCTTCAGTGCCACGGCTGGTGAACAGAATGTACACTCTGAATTGAGTTTTTACATTATAATAAATATGAGCAGTAAATTTGCAAATTATATCGCTATTCGTTATTATAGATCAGAAAACTAACCCGTCATTTTTAGCCATTTTTTTATTTTGAGATCAACAGTGTGATTTATGTGACAAGAGTACTGAGACTGATGCATGATGGGATACAAAATATATCTACTAAAAACTCGGTCATCTATATCTTTTATTTTATTTGCTAAACATGTCATCTTCTTTAATATAGTTTGATACATCTGTCCCCACTTTTTACTGTAGGCCTTTCTTGACATATTCAGAAATGCATTATTCAGAAAATTTCAAAGAATAAAAACTTGGGGGAATGAATTTTCACATTTCACCTTTCTTCCCTTAGAGTTTCCTGCTTAACAACTCCAAAATATTTATTTTACATTTTGAAATTTATATTGAATATTCTATCATCATTTAGTCATGCTCACATGGTTAGACATCCTTTTTTTTATTTTGTTGCAAAATGTAACTATATTATTGCCTAGCTCTTAATTTAAATTTTGATAGGCAAGTATGTTTAACTTTATCCGCATACATTTACATAGGGTGACATATACTACATAGCATATCGCAACTTCTTGAATGCTTGCATGGACGCAAAATGTAAACTATATTATCAGCAAGCTCTAATCTAAATGTGACTATAAGGCATAGCGATACTAAGATATTATAAACATCAACATCATGATTTTCTGTAAAGATGATGTGTATTGTAAAAAGCGCTATACAGTAAAAATAAACTTGACTATTAAATACACAACTGAAGGAACTGGAAGAATATAATTACCTGCTGCATGAATACAAAAAAATAACAAAACATATTAGAAACTTAGCAAAGTAGTAAATTGGATAAAAGTCTGTATTATAATGTATATAACACTTATTTATAAACAGTTAAAATGATATCTAAGTTCTGTTTAAGAGGAAGGAAGGTAAATTCTGTTATTGGAATCAGGTCACTGATTAAATACAGTGAGGTTAAATGGAGTAAGACTGGCTGCGAGGAACATCGTTAGCACATTGGCATGACGGACTGCAGTAATTAGGGGGTGTGGCTTCACATCACCAATCACCCTGCTGTGTTTGGTGCTTCCTGCTGATTTACAGTGTGCAGACTAAGATGTGGCTGTTTTAGCAGGTCATAACTCGCTACACACACATACACAGACACATTGGCTAAATGAGTGCCAAGTGCACACACACACCAGGCTTATGGATGCCAGACACACACACACTCTCCACACCGGCCTCACCTGGCTGTTTTTTGTTCCCTCTCACACTTTTCCTTCCTTTGCAAATCCCAGAGTGAAAACAGAGGCCAGTATACCGAGTTGCCTTGAATAGCTGGACAGTGACCCAGGCTGCAGGGAGCCGAGGAGAAAAAGGAGAAGAGGGGTAATGAGGCTACAGTTTCATGCTGTACTGGTGTTAATGTGCTGATCGGTTGTTTTGTTGCTTCAGTAGCAAACTGACTGAGGGGAGACTTTAAAAAATGTGCTTTAAAGATTATTTAACATGGATTCTTAAAGACTATATTAATACATACTGTATAAGGTATATATAATTTGTCTTTAATTAATGTGGTTTACAATATAGTAACAAAATTGAATAAAACAACAGTAAGATTTTTTAATTATTAATTTTATTATATAAAATTTACATTTAATTACATAATATAAATAATATACACCCCACAATTTGGGTTGGGTAAGATTTTTTTTATTTATTTAATTATTTTGTTTAAATTTTAAAAAATTAGACTTTTACAGTGTTTCTACAAAAAGAAAATGTAAACAACATGCTGTTCTTTTGAATTTTGTATTTATCAAAGAACCCAGAACAAAAATGTATCACATTTACCACCTTTTTTTAACATTGACAAAAAGGAAGGAATTGATAATAAAGAATACATTTTATATAAACTGCCTTGCAAAAGTATTCATACCGCTTCATTTTTTTTCACGTTTTGTTATGTTCCTGCCTTACGTTAAACTGCTTTAAATTACTTTTTTCCACATCAATCTACGCTCCATACACCATACTGGTAAAGCAAAAAACAGGTTTTTAACATCTTTGCAAATTTATTACAAATAAAAAAACTTAAATGATTCCATTGCATAAGTATTCATGCCCTTATCTGGGACAGCTGAAATTTATATTCATTTTGCTTGTAGATGTAACTACACTTTGAGTGAAGTTAACCTGTGGCAAATTCAATTGAATGGGTATGATTTGGAAAGGCACACGTGTCTTAATAAAAGGTCTAACAGCTGAAATGCATATGCATAATTTTATAAATCCTACTGATCCCAAACTACACACATGCACCAAAAGTCAAATACTCAGATGGTTACCTCTATACTTGCAAGCAAATAGTGTAACTAATTAAAAAGTTATAAGAAAAATAAACTGTTCTTTACAAGACATCCAAGACCACATTAAACCCTTTTATCAGGGAAAAATGTCTGATGTCAAACAGTCATTCCTTAGTTTAAAGTGCCCATTTCTTCTTTGTAAATTCTTCTTTCAATTCTATAGGGCTGATTTTAATTTTGAACTTCCTCCTTTGGGAGACACATGATAGGAGGATTGCTCTTGAAGCATGAGTGTGTCTATGTGTCTGTGTAAGTTCTCATCTAAATAAACCCCAGGGTGAAGAGTCGACAGCACTGCAGGTGGAAGGCTAAGGATCACAGACCACACACACAGAAAAACATATGATCAGGCATACTTTGTTCATTAACACAAAAGTTCCTTCTTAACAATTTAAGTACAGTCCATGAACAAAAAATGTAAAAGAGACAGATCATAATGACAATGAGATCACTTATTTTTCTAGCTTAGGCACGAGCTTCTATGCACACATGCGTACACACACACACACACACACACACACACACAACACTCATGTCTGGTTTTCTATCCTTGTGGGGACTCTCCATAGGTGTAATGGTTTTTCTGCTGTACAGACCATATTTTCTATTGCCCTACACCAACCCTACACCTAAACTTAGCCCTCACAGGAAACTTACTACATTTTTAGATTTTCAAAAAACTTCATTCTGTGAGATTTATAAGCTTGTTTACTCGTGGGGACCTCAATTTAGGGCCCCACTGTGACAAGTCCCCATGAGGCTGTGTGTATTCAGGTTTAAGTCCCCACCAGGATATGAAAACAGGTACACACACACACACACACACACACACACACACACACACACACACACAGCAAAACAGCCCCGCCTATCACCATCTCTCTGTGAAGTTCAGACCATCATGCTTGAGTGCTCAGAACAAGTTCGGGTCGAGTCGAGGGGGATCAGCAGGGCCCAAGGCCCTTGAAATCCCACTGGAGAGCAAATTAAAAACGACTGCTTCAAGAGCTGGTTAAAATTCTTATGTTTTATTACTCCTTTCTCTCACAGAGCTGTTGACAAAAAAGAGAAGAAAGCAGGGAGAAGTGCGATGTCGAAAGCCAGAAGTAATTCTGCATAGATGTTTTACGATGGAAACTTCAGCGAAATGTAATTTCAACAGTCATTCACTCCAGAAAGAAAAATCCCATATTATATGAGAGAAAAGGTGTGTGTGTGAGAGAGAGAGTGTGAGAGAGAGATGGGGAGCACTGATCAGTCTGTGAAGTATTAGAGCAAATAATATCACAGTGTTGTATCCGAGTCCAGTGTCAACTTTTAATCAATTGAGTTTAAGTGGGAGACGTTTATTAATGTCTTTTCATATTAATTTTATGTTGTTACTTTTTTTATTTTATATTACACATGACATGGATTCATCTGTATTCTGAAAAATTTCTGCATCCAAAATATCCAAGTCCGAGTCCATCTGAGTCCACCCGAGTCCACCCGAGTCTGTCCAAGTCCAAGTTCATTCACAATTGCAGTCCGAGTCCGAGTCTGGGTCTGGGTCCGAGTCCCAGTCCCGAGTCCAAGTATACAACTCTGATATCACAAATACACTTTTCTCTCACCTTTCCTTTAATATATTCTTTTCATTTTCACTAAGTGTTCAGCTTTGGCACTCAACAGCATCTTTTCTGTTGGAGGTTGAGCAGTTGAGATCGGCCAGAGCGTCATCTGCTACATGAACTAAAGAGGTCCTGAGTGGATAAACAGTCGAGGGTGTAAGTGAGTCATAAAGGACAGTCAGGATCAGCTGAACCCTGCTTAGTAGAGACCAGAGACAAAGTGTCTGACATGATTTATGACTGCTGGACACCCAGAAAAATCTAACATGATTTCATGGCATTGTTAAAATCCAGGGCTTTGGATCATTCTGGATCATAACATTTTATTTCATTCTTTTTAAGATTTCACAACAACATTTCTTTTGTTAATATTATTTAAACTTATGTATTGGAATAATACTAATATATTTTTATATAACAATAATAATAAGAATTAAATAAAGTAATAATTTAATAACAATATTATTTTTAATTAATAACTACTATTAAGAATTACTATAACTAAATAATTATACAATTAAGTGGTATTATTATTATTATATAAAAATGTAAGATTGCACTATTTCAGTATGAGAATAAACAGCTTTAGAATTACATTTAGAATTTTGAACAAATTAAAATAAGGTTTATTTTAAAAAAGCAAAAAAAAAATGAAGACATTTAATATTCTGCAGGATTTTCTGAAGGAAAAACTAACTAAATGTTTCACTGAATTATGCTGAAAATACAATTTCTAATAACAATGTGTGTATAAAGAAGAAGCATTTTCACTAGTGGTTTTGGAGCTCACTGTATATTCCAATTATTTTAAGCATAAAAAAATGGAACGTGATGTATTTTTGAAAACGGGCTGTTTTGACTGTGTGCTGACATTCCACTTAATGTCTGATGATGGCGCCATGCAGCCAGCATGAGGTGATCTGGGAAGGCAGCCATTCTCTGTCTTCAAACATGTCATTAATGTTCTCTCGCTCTTACTCTCTCAGCAAGGTCAGAAGTGACTGCAAGAGTCTTCTTTTTGCTGTCAGGAGTTTTCCTTTTGCTGGCTCAGTCCAGACAGAAACAAATATCACTACACTATCCACCTAACAGCCATCAGATGTGAAGACAAGGACCAAAAACATGTGAAGGTAAACAACAACAGTTGTAACACAGACAGCAAAATGGATATTATGAGTAACAAACGAATCATCAGCACTTTGGAACGCCAATGTACAAACCAAACCCAAGCTGTCTGGCAACTTATTTCGTTTCATCCATCAAATAAAAGCCACCACACTGCCGTCTCCTCACTCCTTGGTTATCCACACTATAGTATCTTTCAATGCAAATTAATTTTGTCCCCACAGGGCCACTGTAGACTTCCTGTAGCCGGTTGAGTGTGATATGAATAGAAAAAGAGGACAGAACCGCAGCTTTTCTATCATATTTCAGCCCAGATCCCAAGTCCTCACCACAGGGCTATGTGACAGCGAGGGTTGCCTTGTTTTTACAATGCGGCTTCGTTCTTCCACTGATTTGATTTATGAAATGATCAGGGGGGAATAAAATGATCCCCCTCCCCACTGAGAGTCTGTCCACAGGTTCAGTATGAAATGAATTATGCCCAGACCACAGCAGCACAACAGTGTGATAAAGCACAACTACGAGACAGCTATTATCAGAGAATCCACCACATCAAATAATACGCTTCAGCATAAAACACAGTGCCTTTCAAGCAAATAAGAATTAAACGTGAGAAACATTAAACACTCGTAAGACTATAATTACTCTGTCTCATTCAGAAACCGTTCAGTCCAACTACTGTGCTTGTGTGAGTCTGAAATCACTGCCAGACAGTGCCAGACGTCTAAATATGGTAGTCTGCGAAATGGCTGGATATTGGCAGCAGAGGCTTAAATCCAAGCAAGGACCAAAACAAAATGTAGATTGACCCTGACACTTCCAAATGGGTCATTTAAACATATGACTAAAGTTTTTTCCTGATTTAAAAGTACTTTCTGCTGCCGTGTTTATATATATATATATATTTAAATAAGCATATGTTTAAATGATCCATTTGGACGTGTCAGGCTCAGTTATATAAACACTACTATACACACTACACTAGTTAGACGTACACTACCATTTGAAAGTTTGGGGTTAGTAAGATTCACCAAGACAACATTTTTTGATCAGAAATACAGTAACAATGTAATATTGTGAAATATTAATTACAAATTAAAATGACTTTTTATTTAGTCTTCCATGTCCTTCAGAAATCATTCTAATATGCTGTTCTGATGCTCAAGAAACATTTCTTATCATTATCAATGCTGAAAACAGTTGTTCTGCTTAATATTTCTATGGAAACCATGATATTGATATAAGGTCCAAAAGAACAGCATTTATTTGAAACAGAAATATTTTGTAACATGATAAATGTCTTTACTGTTACTCTTAATCAACAATACATCCTTGCTGAATAAAAAAAGAAAAAAAGAAAATTATACATATCCACATCGTCACAAAATATTTCATGTTGTTTACATGAGTGTTCCTGTTACGATGTCTAAACTAAATAGTTTATTACTCCAAGTTTGTCTCAGTTTTGACGGATTTTTTCCCCTTGTAAGAGATTTTGCTGAGGCGTATATAGATTTGGCAGGAAATGAGAGTTGGAAAAAGCCTGCTTTGTATTTTTTAAAGCTGCAGATTAAATTGGTTTAGACAAGCAGCATGCCAATGGTTCTTAGTGTAATGACAGGGATTTTATTTGGTCAAAACTCTGTCATCAATTTGTTGACATAAATATGTATTTAGATGGCCAGTTTTTTTTTTAATTACAAACAGACATTTTGGGGGGTTCAGCACGGCCTGATGATGTTTGAAAAGTTGCAAATGCTGCACGAGTTCTCGCTACAGTCTGAATTGTAAATGGTGAGCTAAATGGCTGTTTACGAATTGAGTGCAATTACGCTATTATATGCCATAGCCTTGTGATTACATCCAAGAGTGAAATGTGTCGGACAAGCGCAGATGTGCAAATAGTTATTTGGTTGTTTGTCAAAACTTCAAGAGCAACATTTAAAGTTAATTAGTGAGCGCTCACCACAGGCAATTAGAGGTGAATAACAATCTGAAGGAGGACACATACACAAACACAAGCCCTGACAAACAGGTTTACATGCACAATACATTCAATTCTCATTCATTTCATCACATTTGCCACATGCTAATACACAGTCAGGTAATATAGTGCATCATAAAAACACAAACGCATGAGGTCTTGTTTTGTCTCGTTATGTCCAGCTGTGTTTTTGATAAACACTGCAGCATTAGCCCATAAAGACTGATCACCTCACACTGTCTGGCTTTATCTTTCACAGTTTTTTACTCTCGTACACCCTAACATCACACATACTTCATCTCTTCCTCTCGCTCTCTTTAGATTAAAACCCAACCTCAGCTTCTAATGATGGCAGTGACCAAGAATAATGACATACACCTGTTTCAACTTTTGTCCACTTGATTTTTTGAAGTCATACTCAATGGAAACCAATACTAATAGTGCTGGATGTTAGCTTTTGTTCTAGAGTCTCACTAATAAAAAAAAAAAAAAAACTAAACACATTGGTTTGGCTGACAAGAACCCATCATCTTTGACCACATGTTGAGATGAATGCTTTTGAACTGGTGAGTTCTGGCTGATTAAGTGATGGCATCATTGAGAGAAGAAGGTTTATAGGAGTGACCATATGGAGTAACGTGTGTATATTCTGGGGGTGGGAGTGTTTTGTGACCACATGTGACAGTGCAAGAAACAGCACAACTGGACCTTGGTTTTTTTAAAATGACCCTGCAGAAATGTGTCGTCTCATGCTGATGACTTCATTCTAACAAAACGTCCAAGTCATGCCAGTCCAGCTGGTCTTTACGACGCCATTCCATCCTTGAATGTTCCAAACATTCTGTGCACAGCCCAATAAAGAACAGCTCTAAAAATGTGCCTGTTTAAAAATAAAACTGGTTTTGGACTAGCATGAAACAATAACTGAGATTTAAGTTTACGGGCTCTCTTAAAGGTTGTTTGTGATGACAGCTGATTGGCTGAAGGATGATGAAACATGATTGACACTGATAAGGAGTGGAGAGGCACAACTGGAAACAGCATTGGGGTGGCTATGCCAGTGTAATGCCAGTGTTGGGCCAGCCATAGCCAGTTAAAGGCTCTAATGTGGCAGTGGTTTCATGGTGGTTGGCTTTGAGCAGCAGGAAAGGGAATAAAGGGGCTTATAAAACAGGAAGAGAGAGAGAGAAAAAAAAGAAAGAGAAAGAGAGGGAAATGGGACAGAGGTAAACAACTTTGTCTCTTGTCTTCCTATTTTTTCCTAGAGTCTTTTCATTTTCTGTCTCTTTGAAGTCCATATGATGTGAGAGCATATATATATATATATATATATATAGTCTATATGCTATGTCACATTTAACATACAAACACACAGAGAAAAACCCTTAGTCTAGTTTTATCCACTATTCTATTTTTGCTCCACACACCCATAGAGGAAAAGAAGAACGAAAAAGTGAAAGAAATATAAACTTTTTCCTTTCCCTATCCTCACATTTTATTAATTAAAACTTCTCTATGGAGTTCCTCTTTAACGTGTGTGTAGAGAGATGGGCGAACCCACTGTTGTTTTATCCATGGGATGTTTTATTTCTCTTGCCATGTGTTAATCTTAGGTTACTCACTTGTCATGTGTTTCTTTCTTTCTTTGGCACACACACAGATATAATGACTCACAATACAGTGCATCTCATACTCACCCACTTAATCAATTCAATACTCACTCTTCCACTCTCCAAAGCCAATCATAAAAGACTTTACAACATAAAATACAGTGGAGGTTAAAAGTCTGAGACTACTATTGAAAATGTCTCTTTTTTTATTCAGAACTCATTCAGAATCAAAACTGAAAGGCTGAATTTGAGATTATTGACAGGCTAAATTTATATGTCACAAATAATAAGAGTTATATTTTATCTCATAATTCAGTATTTTAAAGTGAGTCACTGTATCATTAACCGAATTGTTCATCAACATATATTCATTCGGAAAAGAAACAAGTGTCTGTCTTTATGAGTAATAAATAATTGAATCATATACTCAGTTGATTAGTTCAGAAAAACTAGTTAATTCAGGAAGTAACAAGTAACATGGATATTCATCCATTCTCCGAACTGCTTATCCCACACACAGATATTGATAAACTTCTCCTCTTATTCACTTTAACACCCACTTTCCAAAATTTTTCTAATTTGATCATTTTTAATGATCATACAAAGTGAAATATTAAATTGTAAAAAAAAATTCTTAGCATTTGCTATTTCGTTTTCATTTTAAGGCATTTAATGTTTATTTTACATTTTGATATTGTTATAAATAAATATATGCAGTATTATTTTCTCAAATTCCTACAACTTTCTCTTTATTTCCAGGATTAAATTAGATTCTGAATCCCAGATTTTGAACCTCACAGTATGTCAGACCTGATCGCACACTCACTCAGTTACTCATTGAGTCAGATTCCTCAAAGTGTTTCATATGTGTGCTGTGTGTGAGAGCCCTTCTGATGACAACCTGAAGGAAGAGAAAACAAGCTTTTGTGTATACATAAGCACACGTGTGATCTCTCTCTTTCTTTCCTTACTCCCCAGTTCCCTCTCATCCTCTCCTCCATTCATAAAATATCAAACAGTCCAGGTCCCGGAATAGGGCTGCCCTGCGGCTGCCTGACAGTGTGGATATTTTCAGTAGGTCCTTGTGGTGTTATTGCAGGTGTCCAGGCAGGATGCCCGTGTGAATTTGGAGAGCACATCAGACGCTGTATAATTCTATTAGTCCTATACACAGATATTTATATTAAAACCATACTCAGCCAGGGGATACTGCAGCGCTTAAGGAGCATGGGACACAATGACCCATCCTTGAATATTAAATGAGAGTGTGTGTGAGTGTCTATTTGTTAATGAACTGTTAAGGAAAGACTTTACGGACAAAACAGACAGCTGATGGATAGCTGGAGGGAGGAATGTGTGTAGCAGTAATTCAGAACACTTTGGTCTTAATTTGCTACAGTTTCTATCTAAATGCAAGCACTATACCATTACATTCAATTACCCGCTCTAAAATGTCTAAAATAAGACTGTGTGTGTGCATGAGGCACATAAAACACTTAATCTTTAACATACTTTAGTATGTATAAGCTTCTAAAATACTAGGGGAACGGCCTCTCCCTTTTTAGTTTAATTACTACATTACTGAAGGAGCACTGCTTTGTATTTTTTCAGATCTGTCTGTATTACAGACAAAATAGACAATAAGAATACTGTACGATAGGCTGCAAATAATTTTGAAATGGCAAAAAACTGTGACAGTTTAAAACGTCTTAAAATAAGATAAAATAAAAAAACTTCTTCCAAGTCCAGTTAAGCCCATTCAGCATGTTCTAAAAAAGAATATCTTTTGTCTTTTGCTCCTTACTCATTCCTCTCTTTTTTTCTTTCCCCAGTCATTTCCTCTGAGCGGCTTACTTATTCATGATTTTATTGCTTTCGGATTTAAATCGTTCTCACTATCTTTTCTCAAGAGAGTAGAGTTCATAAAAAACACCTGCTTGCGCTCTACTCTTTTTTTCCCTAACTTTTCATCTTATCCCCCCCCCCCAACCTGACCTACGATCCCTTTCCCATTCTCTATTCAACACTTCCTCTTTCTCACTTCCTTTTTTCCTTGTGTTCTACGAGAGGGAGTAGTTCTCTGGTACTTCATCCGTCCAGTGCTAATGTTGTCCCAAGAGTCTTGGAGACCCTCTGAGTGACGCTCACGCTCCCTGCTGTGGGTCTACAGAGTGAGAAACCATCACATCACCCTCTAGAGGCTAAAATGAGAAACTACCATGATTTTCTCCAAACTCTACCAACATTTATCAATCCATCTCAAAAAATAGATGCCAATATAGATGCAACCGCCCTCAATACACTGTCACCAACAAAACCAATAGAGCCTAATGACTGGCAACAGAATTTAAAGCTCTAACACAACAGCATTTTATAACAAACCAAAAAGGTTTATATTCCTTAAAGAATGTTTGGTCTTTGGAATCAAACCACGTGAACAAACATTAAAACATTCCTAAGGTTTACGCAAAACACACATAAAATAATGACACATCTTCACAATTCCAGAGAAACTGCTGATTACTTCCATCCAATGTCTTTGTTGCAATTTATTAATTCATCCTCCTAAACTATTGTTCAGATGAAAAGACACTACCAACATGAACAGATCACCAATCCAAAAGCATTTAGAATAAAAGTAGCTTGACTAGTCTATATAATATTACTCAGCTGGTTTGTAAGTTTTAGATTGGTCTGTTAGTTGGTTTTAAAGGGGTTTCTGGTCAAACTGAGAGACCACTGTAATCTGTAAGACCAGCAAACCAGATGTTTAAGGTGTTGTTTTGTTTTTGTTTTTAACAGGGGCACCCTATCAAATAAGTTAATAGGGTATTAAATTGCCCCTTTAAGTCTTAAGTGATTAAACTATTCCCCAAGATTTTTCACTTTTTTGAGCGTCAACGATAGGCCATATTTCATGCCAGCTCAACTTCCTTCCCCCTTAATAATTTTCTCACCCAAATAAAGTTGACCTCTGTCCACGTGTGTCTCGCTACACTCCCGAGTGACAGGTCGTAACGCGCGGCGAGAAAATCCAATGTCAATACCGGTAGAGTCGCTGGGGGTCCCTGTCCGCGCCGCCCCATAAAGACTGTCATAAATACGGTAAATACATCAGTGTATATGGTGCACGTTAAGAAATACCACATTTTCACGGGGAGATTGACTTTATGAATGGGTTTGTGGGTCACGGATGGTTTGGCGTGTCGTTTCATTTGAGGCGGATTGAGGATGCCTCAGTGCCCTCAGACATTTAACCGCCGGTTACCGGTTCTTTTTCCTCATACGCGCACTCATAACGGCTCACCTCTGGATTTGGCAGCCGTGGGTCGCGCCCGCCGCAATGGGGTCTCTCTCGCCTTTCTTTCAAAGGGATTTTTTTCTTAATAGTTTTTTCTTCCTCCCATATACCCGCGTTCCTCGCGCTGCCACTTCCGCTATAAAGCCCTTGGCTGGCTGCCACGCGGCCATTAGCACTAGCAAAATAACTGTTAACAATATGGTGCCCAGACACAGCAATTCCGACTCTAAAGTTTAACCAGCCGACATGGTTTGAGTCCAGTGATGCCAGAGGTTACAGCGCGAGGATTAGTAAACAAACGCATTTTACACTTGAGTGCAGGCTCATCTGTGCAATAAGTGCGCAGTTCATTTTTATGGATGCTTCACACCTGAGAGACGAAAAGGAACACATTCATTTTTTATAGTTTAATATTGCGAAGACGTTTATGAAAAATATTCTGTTCAATGCAATTATAAATAAGCCTAAATTTAGTTGTGTAATGCCGAAGAAATTACACAGAAATGTGTTAATTGCGCGCTGCGGGATAAAGAAAAAGCGCACTCAGCGTTTCCTCTGCTTTATATCACAAGGTAGGTTATTATGAGCTGAAAAGGCCCGTTATAGGCACGTGTTATTCTATGAATTCATTCCACACATGCATTAAGGGTGTTTTAGCTCAAACAAAAACGAAAGTATGTCTGAAATACTCAGTAAATGTAAAGGAAATTATATTCTGCATGATAAACATGCCTATACAAATTGGAGAACAATAAATAGTTCTTGTACATCAACTTTATCATTCCAAAAATTTTAGAGCATTTAAATGATGTTGTATAGCCTACATATTCGGCAGTAGCAATAAAATAATTATCAAATCAGCATAAAGGCACAAAAATTCAAAATATGCGCTATGCACATTAATTCATAATCAACATACAAATATTAAAAAAGAAGATAATGGTTGAATAAGAGTATTCATTTCCTTAAGGTGATCACGTTTAAATTGATGATGATGATAATAATAGCCTAATAATAGCCGTCATAATAAAACCACATTATAGTATAGCCTAACTTGGTTCATAATTCGTTCATGAATGTAAAGAAAGACAACCATAACCCATATCTAGAACGAAAATAATTTAATAAGGCAAAATTAATAAAATGACTTTTATAATAATGCATTTTAATAACATAATGTAATAGAAATGGTTTGTTTCAAAAAAGTGTTGAGGTTTTGTTTTCCATACTGAAAATATCGAACGTGTTGGCCAGCCTCATGCAACTTTTAGATCAAAATGAAACTCGTTACCAGAATATCAGGTGCAGCGCAAAAATATTTTGGTAGCCTAATATTAATAACCCAAAATATTACTAAAAATTAGGCTACGACGTTTTCTCGGTTTCTATTGTGTAAATCATTTAGGCTATACATGAGGATGGAAGTATAGGAATTTAGTAAGGCTGAATATTTCTTCAGAACAAATCATTAGCCTCCATTAACTAAACTAAATGTTTTTTCTAAATTTAACTAATAACAACAACAACAACAACAACAATATTATTATTATTATTGTTATATACGCTACGAAACTTCTAATTATATATTTTTTATTCTGAAATATAATGCTGACTTGTAGGAACATTTACGCCTGTAGGCTAAGACAAAAAAATATTATACTTTTTTCGTATCTATAGCCTGTTGTACAGGTCAACATAATAATTGTGGTTAAAGCAATCTGGAAATCATCAGGCTATTGTCTGTAAGTGATGTGGCATTAAACAAAGAGTGAGTTAAAACGATGGTAATTCATTGGAGCATGCGAATACGAAAATAATCAACAGTAGCTTATATTAAAATAATAGTTTCCTGTTCGTCTGGTAAATTTATTTTATGCATGCATATTTATTTCATGAATAGCCTATATAGTGCTAAAAATTGCTGCTTTAGCACAGACAATTGACATGCAAATTTGTATATTAAACAGTGTAAAGATTAGGTGAAAGTTGCGCGTTTTATAAAATGATGACTGTCATTTAATTTTTTTTTTAATTAATGGTATTTTACAATATTATTTTATAATAAATAATATTTTTATAAAATATGTATGATTTTAAAATAAAAATGCGTTTTGTTTTTAAATTCATGTGCATGTCTCTTTTGCTGTCATTTTTTTTTTTTTTCTTGTTCATATTTTTCTACTGGTTGACAGGCACAGAAAGTCAACCCGCATTGTGTATGTGCATAATACACAGGCGTGCTCCAAGGGTTCTCACATGCTCGTGGGTCAGGAATTCTCCAAATGGCCGTGCAATAATTTGCACGTTACAAACGGCGGGTAGATTACGGCTCTGGAGCATTGTACATTACACCCACAACATGCTCTAAAAATCACTTGGGTTTAAATAAATCGAATCATCTAAAAGCAAGTTAACTTACGCGACTTGGCCTATAAGTTTGGTGGGAGGAAGGAAACTAAAAATATCGGTAAAAAGTTTAAGACGAATTGATTTGGTCAAGTAGGCTACATTATTTTTCAAAAACTCTTTTTTTTTAAACCATCTGAAATCTTTTTTTCCCCGATTTCATTATATAGAAATAATAATAATAGTAAAAACAAAAAGCCTATCGACAATACATCATTAATCATAATGCTCAGACTTGTGTTTATTTAAAGAAGAAAAAAAAAACCTCTATATCTGAAGGCTATTCAAAATTGCCTTGTAAATTTGTCTAATTTATATTTAAACGTACTGTCGGCTATTCAAATCAATGCAAACACTACTTTTTAAAATAAAAATCTTTTGCATCCTTGCCTATTTTGCAATCAGACGTTTTAAAATATATCCGAAAATAATAATAATAGAGTTATATAAAATTAACAATCATGGTATTTGTTTTGGGGATTTATAGTACCAGGAAATTGTGTCTCGTAGGAAAAATGAGTGTTTCTTGGGGACTTATATTTAGAAAGTGTAGACTGCACGTCTCATGTCAGGTTAGTTTGACATGTCTTATTACTGGGCCTCACGCAGATACAGGCGTAGATTTGGTAATAATTCTACACGATTGGCTCACGAGGGCTAGTGGGGAGGTAATGCGGAAGCATGTGGAGCATGTGCAGCCGCAGTGTGAAAATGATCGCAATGCCGCGAGCATGACTGGAGCCCAGTGAGCTAGAGATGATTCATTCAGCCAGGCCACTTTATCACAAGTGGGCGGAGCGTTCTAAACGCTGCGCGCCTATTGGCAGAAACCACCGGTGATTGACGTGAGGCAGCCCCGCCCATCTTCTGCCCTGGTTATTGGCACTTTAACGAATCCCGGCCACTGCCTCGGCGTCTGTGCGCGTTGACAGACCGATGAGACTGTTTTAAATAGGCTGTCGCTTCGTTTTCAGCGTCTTTGTCACATCGCCCGTGGTAATTAGCTACTGAAGCGGACTACTCTGACTCGAGGAATGCTAGATTAAGTGCTGTTGCAAATGCACTTCTCGTGAACTTCTTTCTCGGCCAATCTGTCTTCTTGGTTTGTTAGCATGGCTGAGAAACGACGGTCCCCGTGTACTATGAGCCTCAAAGCGCACGCATTCTCGGTAGAAGCGCTTATTGGCAAGGAGAAAAAAAGAAAGCTGGAGGAGGACAACGAGAACTGTTTTGAGGAGGTAAACGAAGTGTCGAACCTGACAGAAAGCCCGCAACCCCGGACTGGGAGAACTTGTCCAAGCACCACCAGGAGTTGCGAGACAGACTGCGCAAGCGACGAATCCCGTAAGTAGCCTTCTGGAGTTCTGACTCAAAATAAAACGGTTAGAAATGTAGTTAGGCTATGCGTGACACGTAAGCGAAACAAACCACAAATATAGCCTAATACAATTTTATATTTGTAATTCTCTCGGCTGAAAGTAACAGTGTACGAAGAAAATATACCCGATGTTATTCTGTGTTTCCTCTGTTATCCAGTATAGTTCTGCAAATTATATCTGGCTTCTAAATAAATACTAACCAATAATTATCATTAAAGAATAGAGTCCTCTAACTAACAAAATCTTGTAAAATATCAATAAATTCTCAGGTAAAAATGCCTCTGTAATTTAGAGATGTAATGGCGTGAGGTCAGGATGACAAAAAGACGAGAAATACAGTGTATAAACAAAATAACACAGTTATGAGTCTCATAAATATAGGCACTAAGAGAGTGACTAATCTATTCTGTTTATGAGTTTGGCCACAATCATAAACACTCAAATTAACTTGCCTTCACAAAAGCCTACATATAGGCCTACTCGCAAAAAAAAAAAAAGAAAAGAAAAAAAAAAAATTATACAGCTGGAATAAAATGTAGGCCTATAAGTCGATACACTTTTTTTGATGTCTCTTAGAATTTTTTTTTTTAAAGTAAACTAATGCAGTTCTTGTAATTCGTAACAAATGCATTAGGCTACTTAAATATAATTCTTAATAATTCCATGACTGATTAACCTATATGGCGCCAAACAAAATAAATGATTAAAAAAACTGCAGGTTATAGCCTATATATAATTGCATTGTAATGTTTAACAACATATAATATGAAAAATAAAAAGTCTATAAATATATGAAATGTCTTCTGACCTAGGAAGAAAATACGAGTCAGAAAACCATCGCAAATTCTTTTGCATTCCACTTCAAAACTCGTTATTGCAACAATACTTTGCATTTAAAGTTTTCTGCAGACTGTTAAAATATACAATAATTAAGACCACTGTTTCTGTCTTTCTCAGCGGAGTCTGAGGACGTGTTGTTGGATAGCCCACAACCTGCATCCCAAAGCTCGCAGGTCCTCGTGCAATCAGGCACGAGCTCCGGAGAGGAGATGCGCGTGGACCTGCAGGGCTCAGATTTATGGAAGCGATTCCACGAGATAGGAACTGAAATGATCATCACCAAAGCCGGCAGGTGCATCACACAAAACATGCTGTACAATTTAACAATTAGCAATCACCATATTCAATATTTGAAAATGGTGATATAAAGACACTGCTTTATATTCTTAGTAAATATGGCTCATTTTGTTAATTGAATTAGTCCGAATTAAATACTATCTCTTCTGAAAGATGTTAGATGTAAATGTTACTTTCAGATACATGTAACTGAATACTGAATTCAACCAGGAATTAGGGCAAAAATGTCCCTAAAAGTGCCCAAATGTTTAGTGTTACAGCGCTAATATGCGCCTATATTTTTAGTACATTTTTAGGCCCATAGAACTGATTTTTTTTTTTTTGCATTACTTACAACTACGTTTGAATACGATGTTGATCTATGTGGAAATGTATTTATTCACTGACAATAGGCTATATTTAAATCAACCGACATCTATAATTATTAAATTAATTGAAATTATTATTATTATTATTATTATTATTTTATTTTTATTTTTTTTTTGAAAAAAAAAGAAAAGAAAAAGGTATTTGACGTAAACGTACAACGTGCTTTTTTGTAAGAAAAAGTATGCCCATAATAAAAAACTGCGCTCTTAGGAAATGTGGATTTTGCCTTAATGTGATGTAAATGAAAATAGCTTACTAACATACAATGTCATTTTATCCCAGGCGAATGTTTCCCGCGATGAGAGTTAAGATTGCGGGGCTGGATCCTCATCAACAGTATTATATCGCTATGGATATAGTTCCTGTCGACAACAAACGGTACAGGTGAGCAATTTACGAAACTTGTCTTCCCAACTGCAGGGCAGTGCTGCAGGGCAGCCTATTGTAGTTTACTGTAGACAAACGATCAAAACAGTCTAAAATGTGCAAACATAATATTGAACATTTTGAACTAACCGTCTCCACAAATGGCACTCCGGGACTTTGTTGACATGTTCAGTCCGGCCTTTTGCGATGCCCTTTTGGGAGCTTGACCTGCTGGACCTGAAGGTCATGAGACAACTGCAGTCAAAACAAATTCATAACGCGTTAGTTTATACCGGGCTGCTCTGTGTATCTGAACATTTTTGTACAGCTGTAAAGACACGGTACACGGATTACAAGGGTTCTAAATCATCAGTTAAAGTTTAAACCCTACAGGTTGGGGGAGTCTTCTTTTTTTTGTTACATATATGTGTTTCAGCAGATTTTTCGAACAATGTTTTTGAAACCACAAACTTCTCAATTCAAAAAGTCTGCTAAATCAAAGTTCGCGTTTGGAAGTAACCATAGCAACAGTAAAGTGCTTTCAGTTCATTATCGGTCTACAAAATATAACTGCTGTCAATATATTATTATTATTTACACAGAACACATAGGCTACATCACAGAAACCTGTTTTGTTTTAAAGATCTTTAAGGTCGTAGACCTCTATAGGGTCACTACAAGACATTTGCGTTGCGCGCAACGACCCTCAAATAAATTGCGTTCAAAAAATTACTGACAGAAATTGCTTTGAAACGTCGAGCCGTTTATAATATTATATCAAATTCATACACTGACTCTTCTTTTTTCCATTCTAAGGTACGTGTACCACAGCTCGAAGTGGATGGTAGCGGGTAACGCAGACTCTCCTGTCCCTCCGCGCGTCTACATTCATCCTGATTCGCCTGCTTCCGGTGAGACGTGGATGCGCCAAGTTATAAGCTTCGACAAACTCAAACTGACCAATAACGAGCTCGACGA